>JAOWBW010003451.1:0-29822 GCA_026119855.1 Campanula takesimana
AAGATATAAAGGCCATTAAATGAATTAGCAATACCATAAAGCACATCATTTAAATAAATAGAAAATTTCTTATTCTCAATAAGAAACTTAAAACCTTCATATCAAACAAGAAATTGAAATAATATTCTGCTTAAATACGGAACATAATAACAATTGTTCAACAACAAGAATTAATCCGGAAGGTAAAGTGACTTCATAAGTCCCTACGGCTAATGCAGCAACTCTTGCTCCATTCCCCACGCGTAGATCTACTTCACCTTCTTTAAGCAGTCTCCTATTCTTTAGTCCCTGCACATTTAGACAAATGTGAGAACCACATCCGGTATCCAATACCCAAGAATCAGTGGTAGAAGGAGAATATCTATCATATAGATACCTGAAGTCGCGCAGCTTTGCTGCTCTTCTTCTTCTTTTGCTCTTCCAAGAAAGCCTTGCAATTACGTTTCCAATGACCAATTTCTTGACAATGGAAACAAATTGCATCCTTTTGTGTATCGGGTTTTGCCTCAGAAGCCTTGGCAACCTTTGCCTTGCTTATCTTGGGTTTGACAACTTTTGCCTTACCCTTTCCTTTGGCACTAGCCTTCTTCCCATCATGAACCAAGAGCACGGGAGAACCTTTCTCCACAATTTTCATCTCTGCAGTTTTGAGCATCCATGCAACTCAGAGAGATTCTTATCCATTCCATGCATGTATAATTCATTACAAACTGATTATAACTTTTAGGCAATGAATTAAGAATGAGATCCGTGGCTAGCTCCAATGGGATTGGATAGCCAAGTTTCTCAAGGTGCTCTACATAACCTTTCATTTTAAGAAAGTGAGGACTCACTTGTTGCCCTTCATTCATTTTACTAGTAGTGAATGCAACAATGGTCTTGTACCTCTCTTGCCTAGCTTGCTCTTGAAACATGGTTCTCAACTCCACGCCTATCTCATAGGCTTCCAAATGTTCCAAACTTTGTTGGAGTTTTGAGCACATAGCAGCAAGCATGAGACAACTTACATCTCTAGAATCATTACGATGTTTCTTGTAATTGTCTCTTTCTACCCTAGGGGCAGTAGGCGGTGGTTCAGCAGGGAGAGGCCCATCAAGAATGTACAAACTTATCTTCTTGCCTAAGAACGATCTTATGCTTCGGATCCAATCCATAAAGTTAGTACCATTCTCTTCGAGCTTATCCTTCTCAAGGATCGATCGCAACGACATTGATTGAGTGTTATTAGTCATTATCTACAAATATGCAAAATTTCCAAAATTTAATAAGTACCGATTTTCATTAAAGAGATAAATAATGTATTTTCAAAAAAAAATACTCCCACTAAATTATATAACCTTCATATACATCCAATGTATAATATAATTTAATTGGGCTAAGATCCAACTTTAATTTTAACTTTTGAGTCACGGAGGCGGACCGCTCAAAAAATAAATTAATTAGGTAGACAATCATGTCAATCATATCCCATATGATTCTTAGATCCTTTTATGAGATTCTTTGAGAAATCCAATTTCAAAAAGCATGTTTAATCTCATCTTTTGCCTAGGCCCAAAACTGTTTTGACGCCTAATTAAGTCCAACCATTTTAAAACGCATAGGAACCATTCAATTTAATGCACCTTGCGGAGGCAAGCCCACATTAATTAATGAACCTCATCTTGCTCATACATGAATAAGATTAATGCACCTCACGGAGGCGAACCCACATCAAGATACCCATGCATAAACAAGTGTTTTAATCATGGCATGGCAAAGAAGGACTTAAAACTTTATTTGAAGGTTCATCACATATAGCATATAACACATTTATGAGCACATAATATAAACATGTTACACATCAAGTTTAGCCACTAAATTAATCTCCATTAATTTAAGCATGATATTTATGTGTCATTAGTTTCTCTATAATTATGAGGATGAGACTATCTCAACTTCGGTTGTTATTTCCAAATCAAGACAACAAGAAGTGCGGTCGAACTAAGCCATAAGGCAACCACAATCCCGCACTAATTCAAGAAACCAAGAAAGTAGTCCATGTAGCCGAAACTAAGCAATAGATGGTCTCGATGAACGTAGGCCAATTGCATTCACAATTCCACATGGATCTCCAATCATTGAATCAAGAACTTTGTTTCTCAATTTTAGCTTGATTGAAAATAGACTCACGCTCAGCAGCAGAGTCATCCTTTTCTATTACAATTTCAGCAGGAATTTCAAGAGATTCTTTTAGCGGAGGCACAGCTACAAATTTCTTTGATAGGTCTGCTCTGGCAAATAAGTACTTGCCATTTGTGAATACGTGTGTTTGAAATTGGGAATATTCATAGCAACATTAAAATTATGAGAGTCGCCACGCCGTTTTAATTATAGCCAAAACTTTGAGAAAAAGCATTTTTAGTGGGTTCGGGGGTCAAATTACAACAAGAGAAGAATATTGAACGTTATCACTCCTATTGCCCGAATTGATCGGTCTTTCTATCATGATGAATGTGTTAGTAGTGTGTTAGTGTTTGAGACCGGATCCGAAGATTGCCTACGTTCCTCTCAATGTGAGAAGCTCAGGTCAGCGTTGTTCGCAGAGAATTAGAATAGGCAGAAGAATCGGGATCATGCATAATGAAGGGGGAATTACTAAAGATTAGGGTTTAGAAGTAGTTCCTAGATCATCCTCGGGTTGATGAACCCTAGATCATCATCGGCTATGAAATAACATGTAATTATGAAGATCGCAACCCTAAATATAGCATAAATAAGGTTTTAATCTATGAACACGATGAGCATATGAAGAACATATATGAACATATGAATGAACATGCGAAGCATATGAAGAAACTATGAATAAACATGCAAGAACATGAATATTAAAGATCTACATTAGAAATAATGCAAGAACGTGAAGAAATAAGTTAGAAAACTTACCTATGTTGGCAAGAAATAAACCTTGATCTTCTTGGAGGTTTGAATGCTAATTAGAGAGCAAAATTGTGTTTAAGAACTCTCAAATTCGGATCCCCCTAAACCAATAGCATGAGATTGGTTTATATAGTAAACTGAGGGAAGATCTGATGGTCCAGATCATCCGGGGCGGATGTGGCCGCGTGGCCAATATTGAGGGCGGCGGCGAAAGTGGCCGCGTGGCCAATATTGAGGGCGGCGGCGAAAGTGGCCGCGTGGCCATCGTTGCGCGCTGACTTGAAATTCAAGCTAGGGTTTTACTGTTCATACAAGGCAACCCTAAATGTCCATATTTAATGTTTTTCTAGAACATTGAGCTATTTTTGGGAATCCGGGACAAGTCTTTGCAAGGTTTCTAATTCCCATAAAGTCCTTGTATATTTGGGAAAGCCCTAATAAACTCATTTTCAGATCGGGTACTAACAGTAGCCCCTCGGCGACGCTTCTTTCAAGGCAATGTGGGGTCGACGATAAAAGAAGGATCCGTCTGAAACATGAGTTTCAAAACAGATGAAAGGTAAGGGAATGGCTGAACCTTGACAGGCGACCTACGTATCACGGGGGGAATCAAGCCAAACGTAGTTCAAATCTGATGGGAAATTGGGAATGACTGTCCTCTTATGGGGAGCAACGCCTTCTGCTGGGGAAAATGCACCTGCTGGGGATGATAGATGACCGCGTCGGTCGGGTGGCTGAACCTTTTCAGGTTTCCTACGTATCCTCCGAGGAATCAAGCCGGTCGTAGTTCGGGGATCTACTGGGGATAAAATGAGATATCGGACTCCTGCTAGGGATAATAAACCTACGGGCACTATCCTGTACGAAGAATGAATCATTCGTAAGCAATGAAGTTATTTGAAAAAATAAGGACTACGCTGTCTAAATAATCCCAAGATGGAATGGTAAACGCAATCAGGATCGCCAGGGTTCCTGTCGATTGCCCTAAAGTAATAGATGTCGGATCTCTCGCGAACAGAAACGCCGAGGCTTCTGTCAACCACGATCGATCTAGGATGCGTATGTCATAGAGGCGCCGAAGTCTCTACAACCATACGAATCTCAATAATAGATGCTGGATCTTCCGCAAACAGAAACGCCGAGGCTTCTGCCAATTACGATTGACCAAGGATACGTATGTCATAGAGGCGCCGAAGTCTCTACAATCATACGAACCCTAAGCAAATATTAGGAAATGCTAAAATAATAGATGCTGGATCTCTCGCAAACAGAAACGCCGAGGCTTCTGCCAATCACGACCGATCTAGGATGCATATGTCATAGAGGCGCCGAAGTCTCTACAACCATACGAATCCTAAGCAAATATTAGGAAGTGCTAAAATAATAGATGCTGGATCTCTCGAAAACAGAAACGCCGAGGCTTCTGCCCATTGCGATCGATCTAGGATGCGTATGTCATAGAGGCGCCGAAGTCTCTACAACCATACGAATCCTAAGCAAATATTAGGAAGTGCTAAAATAATAGATGCTGGATCTCTCGCAAACAGAAACGCCGAGGCTTCTGCCCATTGCGATCGATCTAGGATGCGTATGTCATAGAGGCGCCGAAGTCTCTACGACCATACGAATCCTAAGCAAATATTAGGAAGTGCTAAAATAATAGATGCTGGATCTCTCGCAAACAGAAACGCCGAGGCTTCTGCCCATTGCGATCGATCTAGGATGCGTATGCCATAGAGGCGCCGAAGTCTCTACAACCATACGAATCCTAAGAAAATATTAGGAAGTGCTAAAATAATAGATGCTGGATCTCTCGCAAACAGAAACGCCGAGGCTTCTGCCCATCGCGATCGATCTAGGATGCGTATGTCATAGAGGCGCCGAAGTCTCTACAACCATACGAATCCTAAGTAAATATTAGGAAGTTTTAAGGGGTTTTCCGTATTCAAAGGTAACGAATATCAGTCAAAATAGCGCTAAGGGCACCTAAAAATGAACAAAGGGAAATGTACCAGGGGTAAAACTGAAATTTTGCATGTGGAGGCAAAGATGATGGATTGTTATGGAGTCGCAAACGGGATGAACTCTCAAGGAGTCATGAAGGTGATAGACTCTCAGGGAATCGCAGAAGTGATGGACTCTTGGGGAGTCGCAAAGGTGATGGACTCTCGGGGAGTCGCCAAGGTAAAGGACTCTTTGGTGAGCAAAGGACGACCACGGAAAGCGTAATGTTTGGGATCCGCTTACCCTAAATTAGGAGGAATACATATTATGAGGCTACGAACCATTAAGATGAAGGTATTAGGTAAGGGACATTTTGCTTGGTTGCTTAGGGTAGCACCTAAGGCTTCTAAGGAAAGGGATGGGTAGCCTCTTAGATAAGGATGCAAAAGATGTTATGGTTGTTTAGACTTGAGATTGTGTCTTGGATACAATGTGGGTTTCCTAGGCTTACGGGCTAGGGTTTGGAGAGAATGTGACTGCCTAGGCTCGAGGCTAGGGTTCGGAGAGAATATGGAAAGGCTATTGTATCCTAGGCATAAGACTAGCAGGGATTGAGATTATAAATTTCCTAGGTTTCGAGACTAGGGTTTCGAGAATTTGGAAAGGACGTTGCACACAGGGCTTTAGAAATTCCCTAGAACTTGGGCTAGGGTAAAAGGGGATGGTGCTTCCTAGGCTTGAGACTAGGGTTTTGAGAGAATGCAGATTCCTAGGTTTGGGGCTAGGGTTTGGAGAGGTTGAGGTTTGGGAACTTCCTAGATGTTAGGGTTTCGAACAAGGGTTTGGAAACTGGTGTTAAGGTTCATGACTCTCCTAGGTTTGGGACTAGGGTTTAGAAATATCCTAGGCTTCGCGGCTAGGGCTTGGAGTTGTGGTAGGTTCAGAGGTTGCAAAGGCGTTGGCTTTAGACCCAAGGCTGGGAGTTGAAAGGGTTGTAACTTCCTAGGCTTGAGACCATGGACCGTTGGGAAGAGGGATTGCTTTTGTGGAAGGTCCACTAAGCTTGATGTTAGGGTTCACCATTTTCCGGGATTGGTGACTATGGCTTGGAAAGGTTCATGGTAACCTAGGCTTTAGGCTAGGTTTTAAGGCTAAGGACTGTAAACTTCCTACGTTTTGAGACTAAGGTGAAGGAGTTTCCTAGGTATAGGACTGGGGTTTGAAGGGAATGTTGAATCCTAGGCTTGATGATAGAGTTTAAAGAGGATAATTTCTACCTAGCCTTGAGACTAGGGCTTTAGAAAGAGTGCGACTACCTAGGCGTGAGGCTAGGGTTTAGATCGAATGCGACTACCTAGGCTCGAGGCTAGGGTTTAGAGCGAATGCGACTACCTAGGCTCGAGGCTAGGGTTTGGAAAGAGTGCGACTACCTAAGCTTGAGGCTAGGGTTGATTGAGTTTTGGACAGGGCATTATATCCTAGGTTTTGGACTAGGGTTCAATAAAACGGAGAATTGAGATTGTAAATTTCCTAGGTTTCGAGACTAGGGTTTCAGGAATTTGGAAATGATGTTGCATACGGGGCTTTGGAAATTCCCTAGAATTTGGGCTAGGGTTAAGGGGATGTTGTGTTTTCCTAGGCTTAAGGATAGGGTTTAGATAGGATATGTGACTACCTAGGATCAAGGCTAGGGTGTAACTACCTAAGATCAAGGCTAGGGTTTAAGAAGGATGTAACTTCCTAGGCTTTAGGCTAGGGTTTGAAAGGATGTAATTACCTAGGCTTGAGGCTAGGGTTCATAGAGAATGATATGACTACCTAGGCTCGAGGCTAGGGTTTAGAGAGGATACGTGACTACCTAGGATCAAGGCTAGGGTTTAGGAAGGGTGTAAATACCTAGGCTCTAAGGTAGGGTTTGGAAGGGATGTAACTACCTAGGCTCAGGGCTAGGGTTTAGGAAGGATGTAATTACCTAGGCTTGAGGCTAGGGTTCAGAGAGAATGATATGACTACCTAGGCTTGAGGCTAGGGTTTAGAGAATGTGTTTACCTAGGTTTAAGGCTAGGGTTTGGAGACCGAAAGCATTTGAAGGTTTGTCTTGGTTTAGACCGAGCAAGTTTGAGGTCTAAGAGTGTTGCGGTTTGGGGCAAATGAGCTTGATACCTCGTGGCTGGATAGGCTCGATAGATTAGACCTAGGCTAAAGTTTTAGGGTTTAGCTAGGGTAGGACTCAGACATGTGTTGAGGAGACCGGGCCTAATGGAATGGTAGGCGTGAGATCTAGGAGATCGAAGGCTAGGCAGGGTAGCGTTGGGACATAAGGCTTTCAAGCGGGTAAGTCTTTTGTCCTAGAGAAACCGCGTTATGGGTTAGGACCAAGCAGGCTTGAGGTCGTCCAAGGAGCAACGGATTGGGATTGGATGATCCTAGTACCTAATACCATGTCGGGCTTGGATCCTAGAGCGTTTGAAATTAGGCTAGGTGCGAACCATAAGTGCGGGAAATGGTTTTGGATATATGACCATGTTGGCGCTTTAGGTAAATGGATCGAGTGTCCAAGACTTTGCTTTGAGTACAATAGTGTGCCTAACAGGATTGGGTATGCTTAGGACTTAATTTTTCCTTAGAGGTCATGCGTGTGACTAAGCTCGTTTGGCAATTTCGAAGGTAGGTTAGGGATGGGACCAAAGGTGTTTAAGGACATGGGTTTTAACCTGATGGGTATTGAGATCCCTATGGTATGGCGTGGTGCGCAGGAGATCCTATGTACTTGAGCAAGGTTTGAGATTTGGACTCGTTGGGGGAGCGATGTTTGAGATCCATGGAGTTCAAGGGTGGACCTTGTAGGTGGCGAGGTTTGGACTCGGCTTGGATTAAGTAGGTTAGAGTCCTTAAGGGGTTGAAGGTCAGACTAGGAAGTCTTTTGAGGCTAATGGGTGACACTAGGTTGGTACTTGGTAGGTTTAAGAGTGGTAGGGTCATGGCTTGGACATGACGGGAGTCGGGAGACGTAGATGTTGTCGCTTTTAGTCGGACCAAGTAGGCTTGGGAATTACAGAGTCCAAAGGGTGGAGATGTAAGGTGAGAGACCTAAAGGGCAGAAAGTCTTGACCTAAAGGTTTAGGGGTTGAGGCCTAAGGTATGGATCAGATATTCTAGAGACCTAAAGGGTAGGTGTTTGGTAGACTCGAATGGTCTTGGGCCCCTAGGGCTCGCTCCACAGGTTAGACTATGGGTGGACCTTAGAAGTTGGACCGAGGAGGATAAGAGAGCTATGGCTTAGACAGGGTAAGGACGAGTATGTGTTGGTAGGTTTGAGATCTAGAGATCGGGTAGGCTCGGGACCGGTAGGTTCGGGACCTAATGGGTCACCCTAAGGATTTGGCTTTGGTTAACTGGTTTAAGGTCTGAAGTTTTGGGTAGAACCGGTTTGAGGCCGAAGGGGTCATGCTACGAACTTGCGGAAGGTCGAGCTAAGAGGTTATGATGTAACGTAGGTAAGACTCACCGGGTAGGTTTGGGACCTAGGTAAGACCGATCGGGTAGGCTCGGGACCTAGAGAGTTTATGGTGTAACTTAGGCAAGACTGACCGGGTAGGCTTGGGACCTAAGGTTTTGAACCAGGTAGGTTGGGACCTAAGGGTATCCTATTGTGTAGGAAATAGTGTGAAGGACCGAGTCAACTCAAGAATCACGGAGATGGGTCTCAGATGGATCGAGGATGTTTTTACAATTTTGTGGAGACCGAGCGTGCGGGTTTATAAACAAAGTGTCGGGGAGGAGAAAACTTTATGAAAGTGTTATGATCTTATACAGATGCCTTATAATTAATTATGATTCTAATCAATCCAAATAGGTCGTCGCGTGCCGAGTTTGACGATAAGGGGTGCCCTTCTTCTAAGTGTATCCTTGTTGACGCCTCGGTATTCTCTGGGAAACCACATAGTCGACCCTTTCTGTTGGGGAAGCCCCAGTTCGATAAGGGTGTAGAGCGGGGTATCCTACCTCCTTTAAGACGCACCCTTTTTTCTGCCTAGACCGCCCTTTCGGGTTTTCAATCTAGCGGGCATCTCTTTTGCGTCATCTCCTTTTTTTTTTTTTTTTGAAAATCATTCAGTCGACTCAAAAAAGGAAAAATAATTGTTTAAACATGCGGGGGCATTTTGGTGAGAGTAAGAGAGACAGAGAGAGATAGTACTCACATTTTGACTCTTTGAGCAACTGAGGGTATATATGTACAAAAGGGAGGAAGCCCCTGCTTTGACAGAAAGTAAGTGTTTAGCTCTTTCCTAGATTGTAGAACGGAAGACTTGTCGAGACATTTGAAAATTGTTTTATTCAAGATTCTCATTTGATTGCTCGAGAATGGACCTCGTTGATTAGTTAATGAGTTATGGTTAATTGGTAAACAAGTAGCCTCAAATTAATAAATGTTTTGATCAATTGTGAGTGAAGAAGTCAGGAGTAAAAATATGGGGAAGAGAGATGAGAAAGAAAATTGGCTCGAGGTGGGTTGTGTATATTTTGGACCGAACCGGGAGGTTGCCTACGTTCTCCTCAAGGTGAGGAGCTCAGGTCCGCGTAGTTCGGGGATGACCCGCTTGACGATGGTGTCGGGTTTCAGTGGGTATGTGTGGGAGGAAAGAAAAGAAAGAAAGTTGACCCAAGGTAGGTTATGTTTGGCTTTGAGTGGTTGCCCGGTTGACGATGAAGTTGGGTTTTGAGTTTAGGGGTGTGAGGTTCGTTTGAGGTGAGTTGTTCTTTGTAGCTCATTGCGGTGGATTACTCCTTTGTAGTTGTTGCAGTGGATTGCTCCATCGTAGTTGTCATGGGTTGCTGCTGCCGTGTTAATCTTCTTTGTAGGGAAAGAAAGAAAAATAGAACATTTGAAGTGAAAATATTCTGTGGTGATAGCCCCTTCTATTTTTCTTTATTTATTATTTATTTTTTTTTTTTGTGCACACCCTTTTTTTTTTTGCCTGGGTCGCCTTTTTGGGTTCGACCTAGCGAGCTTTCATTTTATATTTGTACATGAAACATTGGGCAAGACGAGCCCTGGTTCGTTTTCGCATTTGTTGATTGCGAAGTAGCTTCCTTATAGTTCAAGCGGCTTTTTGCTGGCGGCGGGCATCGCAGCCCTTGTCCTTCATCGACGGAGCTCCATCGGATCGTCACGTGGCACCCATGAATGGTATAAACAACTTCGTGCACTTGGCATTTGTGATGGAATACAGACAACCTCAGTGTATCGGCATGTAATACTCATGAATGGGAGAAACATCCCTCTTGAATCGTGGCAGCATGGGTGCCTGATGATGAGCAACCGTAGTCTATTTCTTTGCATGACCGTGTGGAAAAGGGGTTAATGGTGAGACGGGAGGTGTATGGGAGAAGGTGTATGGAGAGAGTGTTCGTGAAGAATGTACACGGGGTGAGTGTATAGCGGGTATTATATAGATAGGTATATGGAGGGTGTACACAGGGGGAAGTGTATATAGAGAGTGTATGGGGGTAGAATGTAGAGAGAAGAGAAAGTGATTCGTTCATCCCAATTGATCGAAGCATTCGTTATTTTAAGATTAATCGTTTACTTAATTATGTGAATGGTTTGTGGGTCCATTTACCTTTTAATGAGTCGCCATTAATGAGTAAGATTAAGATTAATTCATCATATAAAGATATAGCAATCAAGCGAAAATGGTGAATAAGACAATTTTCATGGAATTGATTTATGCAAGATTATGTCTCAAGTTTAGAGAGAAAAGAAATAAAGACTCTTTTATTATTTGAAAGAAAAACGACTAATCCGGGGTGGACTTTTACTTAAAGAAACAAAAATCGTCCAAGGTGGACTTTTGACTAAGGACACTCTAGAACCTACGAAGACTGAATGACCCTTTTCTTTTCTTTTATTTAAAGGAGGTAGCCCCAATTTCCTCTTTTGCCCATGCCCATGTATTCCGTTGGCGGGTGATGACTCCGCTGTTAATGAGGCTTTGAATCTTTCTCCTCAATTGGAGGCAATCTTCGGTGTCATGTCCAATGTACTGGTGGTATTGGCAGTGTTTGGAGGGATCCAAGCCTTGCTTCACCCTACTTGGTTCATAATTGAACAAAGGAGACAACTTGCCGGCTTGAACTAGACTTTTGAAGAGTTTGCCCAAGTCGTCGAATTCGCGCTCGTCCTTCCTTTCACGAACTGTCTTTGAGGGTAATTTAGGTACCGGCACCCCTTGTTGATGAGTAGTCATAGGGGGCATCCCGACGGGGACAGTCTGTGGCGGCCCGTACATTTGAGGAGCGTACGGGTGTTGACATTGAGCAAGAGGGAGAATTCGACTGAGGTAATCATAAACGCCACGAATGTCAGACAAATGGCGCCTCTCATATCTCTTAGGGTCTTATGCATCTCCTTCTGAAAGTGTGTTGCTTGCTCGTTGAGAATGGCCTTAAAGTGGATTGCTTGTTCATCGAGGATGGCTTCGAAGTGGGATGCTTGCTTACTGAGAGCAGTACCGGTGTAGAGGATTGTCTCGGGATCTTGGGTAGCAGCTTCAGTTGCAACTTCGATGTTCCTTGCAGCCGACATGATGCAGAACTCTAGTCATGAAAGAGTTAAGCCTCTTAGTTGAATTAAATTAGATTTGTATTTAATGATAAGGCATCGTTATAAAATCATTTTTGGAAAAGAGTCGGTCTCCACATTTTTGAAATGCATTTTGGTAAAAAATTGAAAGTTTGACCGGGCCGAAGTTGCCTACGTTCCCCTTATCATGAGGGAGAGGTCCCACACAATAAGAGGCTCAGATCGCCGTAGTTCGAATCAAGTTAGACTTTTAAAAAGAGGTGAGAGATGACCATAGGGGTCAAAAAGAGGGAGATGACTCGGTCTGTAGTCAAGCATGGGTGAGGAAGACCTATAGGAATCGGTAAGGTTTGACTTAAGGTTTGACCTAAATTTGACCTAAGGTTTGACCTAAGGTTTGAGACAAGAAATGGTTCAAGCTAGGATGCGACGATAATGGTGGGTTGACCTAGATGGGTAAAGGATAGGTCGATCTAAATGAGAAGGGTTGGATTGACCTATATGGTGAATGAATCAAGATAGCGGGTTGTAGCGGTTTGCCTATGGGATGATCTAAGCGGGATAGACATGGTTTGACCTAAGCAGGTCTAAGGTTGACCTATTCGGGTTAGTGGACTAAGGAAGGTTGGAGATTGACCTAGATGGATCCAAGATAGGTAAGTCGACCTAAGCGGGTCACGGGGTGACCTTGACGGGTAGTTTTAACCTAAGACGGACAAGTTGACCTAAATGGGTTGACCTAGGTTGGTCTGGATGACGGTGGGTCAAATAATGACCTAGGTGGGTCAAGATGACGGTTCGACCTAAGCGGGTTAAGACCGAAGGTAATTGGGTTCACCTATGGAATCAAAGATTGACCTAAGAGGTCAAAAACGGATAAGGTTGACCTAGGAGTCCAAGTTTGACCTAAGAGGTCAAAGGTGATTGGGTTGACCTAGGAGGTCAAAGGTTGACCTAAGAGGTCAACGGGTGATAATGTTGACCGAGGGGGTCAAAGGTTGACCTAAGAGGTCAAGGGTTGACCTAAGAGATCAGAGGTGATAAGGTTGATCTAGGAGGTCAAGGGTTGACCTAAAGGGTCCGAGGTGATAAGGTTGACCTAGGAGGTCAAGGTTTGACCTATGGGGTCAAAGGCAGATGAGAATGACCTATGGGGTCAAAGGTTGACCTACGAGGTCAAAGGCGGATGAGGTTGACCTAAGGGGTCAAAGGTTGACCTAAGAGGTCGAGGGGTGACCTAAGAGGTCGAAGGTGATAAGGTTGACCTAGGAGGTCAAGGGTTGACCTAAGAGGTCGGAGGTTGATAAAGTTGACCTAGGGGGTCAAGGGTAGACCTAAGAGGTCAAAGGCGGATGAGGTTGACCTAAGAGGTCAAAGGCGGATGAGGTTGACCTAAGGGGTCAAAGGTTGACCTAAAGGTCGAGGGGTGACCTAAGAGGTCGAAGGTGATAAGGTTGACCTAGGAGGTCAAGGGTTGACCTAAGAGGTCGGAGGTTGATAAAGTTGACCTAGGGGGTCAAGGGTAGACCTAAGAGGTCAAAGGCGGATGAGGTTGACCTAAGAGGTCAAAGGCGGATGAGAATGACCTATGGGGTCAAAGGTTGACCTAAGAGGTCAAAGGCGGATGAGGTTGACCTAAGGGGTCAAAGGTTGACCTAAGAGGTCGAGGGGTGACCTAAGAGGTCGAAGGTGATAGGGTTGACCTAGGAGGTCAAGGGTTGACCTAAGAGGTCGGAGGTTGATAAAGTTGACCTAGGGGGTCAAGGGTAGACCTAATTGGTCAAAGGTTGGTAAGGTTGACCTAGGGGGTCAAAGGTTGACTTAAACGGATAAGATTGACCTAGGGGGTCAAAGGTTGACTTAAACGGATAAGATTGACCTAGGGGGTCAAAGGTTGGCCTAAGAGGTCAAAGGCTGGTAAGGTTGAACTAGGCGGTTAAAGGTTGACCTAAGAGGTCAAAGGTAGATAAGGTTGACCTAGGAGGTCAAAGGGTAGACCTAAGAGGTTAAAGATGATAAAGTTTGACCTAGGGGGTCAGAGGTGATAAGGTTGACCTAGGAGGTCAAGGGTTGACCTAAGAGGTCGAAGGGTGGTAAGGTTGACCTAGGGGGTCAAAGGTTGACCTAGGAGGTCAAAGGTAGATAAGGTTGACCTAGGAGGTCAAAGGTTGGGAAGGTTGACCTAGGCGGTCAAAGGTTGACCTAGGAGGTCAAAGGTAGATAAGATTGTCCTAAGAGGCCAAAGGATGGTGGGATTTTGGCCAAAGCGGGCCGAGATGATAGGCCAAGATGAGGAATTTTGATAGATGGCCCACGGGGTGAGCGATGGACCTTAGAGGTCGCCTAGATGCAATGCACATTTTATTTTGCGAAAAGTTTTGCATTTATTTACATCCTAAATGGGTGGTCCGAGGAGTGTTCTAATCTCTATGTGTGGGTTGACACGGGTTAGGTTAAAGGTTCCCACCGCTCGCGGAACGTACACGGTGAGTGGAGTAGACGAGTGACTCGAAAAGAGGGCGGCAGTAGCGCACAAATTCCCGCACATCGAAAACTCCGGGTAGTAGGGACATGTGCAGTGCTGACACGGACTAGTGGTAGTGTGTGGCAAGAAACTAATTCTTTTTAAGGAGAAAAGAGAGAAGTTTTGAATGTTTGAATGATGCTATGCAATGCAATGCAAGAGAAGGAAAATAATGTACAAGGGAGCATAGCAGAGTTTTGTTTGACCTTAGTACTATAGGGAAAGTACAAAAAATACATGTATTGAAAAAAATACAAGGTACACATATTAACATGGCAAAAATACAAGGTGCATGTGCAAACATGGCAAACTGTGAGGTGCATGTGCAAACATGGCAAAGTGTGAGGTGCATGTGTAAACATGGCAAAGTGTGAGGTGTATGTGTAAACATGGAAAGTGTGCATGTGTAAACATGGCAGATGTGTAAACATGGCAGGTATGTGCATGTGTAAACATGGCAAGTGTGCATGTGTAAACATGGCAGGTGTGTGCATGTGTGAACATGGCAAGTGTGTGCATGTGTGAACATGGCAAGTGTGCATGTGTAAACATGGCAGGTGTGTGCATGTGTAAACATGGCAAGTGTGTGCATGTATAAACATGGCAAGTGTGCATGTGTAAACATGGAAAGTGTGCATGTGTAAACATGGCAGGTGTGTGCATGTGTAAACATGGCAAGTGTGTGCATGTGTGAACATGGCAAGTGTGCATGTGTAAACATGGCAGGTGTGTGCATGTGTAAACATGGCAGGTGTGTGCATGTGTAAACATGGCAAGTGTGTGCATGTATAAACATCTCAAGTGTGCATGTGTAAACATGGCAGGTGTGTGCATGTGTAAACATGGCATGTGTGTGCATGTGTAAACATGGCAGGCATCATGATGTGACGAAAGTTAGACCCACTAAGTTTGAAAAAGTTTCAAAGCAGTCCCCAGCAGAGTCGCCACTGTGAATACGTGTGTTTGAAATTGGGAATATTCATAGCAACATTAAAATTATGAGAGTCGCCACGCCGTTTTAATTATAGCCAAAACTTTGAGAAAAAGCATTTTAGTGGGTTCGGGGGTCAAATTACAACAAGAGAAGAATATTGAACGTTATCACTCCTATTGCCCGAATTGATCGGTCTTTCTATCATGATGAATGTGTTAGTAGTGTGTTAGTGTTTGAGACCGGATCCGAAGATTGCCTACGTTCCTCTCAATGTGAGAAGCTCAGGTCAGCGTTGTTCGCAGAGAATTAGAATAGGCAGAAGAATCGGGATCATGCATAATGAAGGGGGAATTACCTAAAGATTAGGGTTTAGAAGTAGTTCCTAGATCATCCTCGGGTTGATGAACCCTAGATCATCATCGGCTATGAAATAACATGTAATTATGAAGATCGCAACCCTAAATATAGCATAAATAAGGTTTTAATCTATGAACACGATGAGCATATGAAGAACATATATGAACATATGAATGAACATGCGAAGCATATGAAGAAACTATGAATAAACATGCAAGAACATGAATATTAAAGATCTACATTAGAAATAATGCAAGAACGTGAAGAAATAAGTTAGAAAACTTACCTATGTTGGCAAGAAATAAACCTTGATCTTCTTGGAGGTTTGAATGCTAATTAGAGAGCAAAATTGTGTTTAAGAACTCTCAAATTCGGATCCCCCTAAACCAATAGCATGAGATTGGTTTGTCTAGTAAACTGAGGGGAAGATCTGATGGTCCAGATCATCCGGGGCGGATGTGGCCGCGTGGCCAATATTGAGGGCGGCGGCGAAAGTGGCCGCGTGGCCAATATTGAGGGCGGCGGCGAAAGTGGCCGCGTGGCCATCGTTGCGCGCTGACTTGAAATTCAAGCTAGGGTTTTACTGTTCATACAAGGCAACCTTAAATGTCCATATTTAATGTTCTCTAGAACATTGAGCTATTTTTGGGAATCCGGGACAAGTCTTTGCAAGGTTTCTAATTCCCATAAAGTCCTTGTATATTTGGGAAAGCCCTAATAAACTCATTTTCAGATCGGGTACTAACACCATTCTGTCTGCTTGGAGTCAGATGTCCTATTTCCACCAGTTCTGTGATAGTGGGACCTTTCTTCTGAATTGTCCTTGGCGCAGCCTTTGTGTCCGTATCGCGATCATTATCTGAATCGCTATCAGCATCAGCATTGGCCACCAAGCAGAGCACTCCATCCTTAGAGTCATCATCATCACTGTCTTCAGTGTCAGTCTCTATCCAAGTCTTCAGTTCCTTTTCTGCGCAGTCTTCTTCAGCAATCATTCCACGCTGCTTTGATGATCTCTACACAGTATTCCTCTTCATGTACTCAAATTTTGGAGTAGGGCATTTTGATGCGAAATGACCAGGTTTTCTATAGTTGTCGCAAACCAAGTCATCTTTCTTTGAGTCTCTGCCTCGAGAAAACTTAGCAGGTGGTTTGCTCGAGGATCCAGGTTTAGAGAATTTCCTGAATTTTTGGAATCGCTTAACGAACATAGCGAAATCATCATCATCCATTTCAAGTAAAGAGGAAGTAGAGACTTTGTCTGAGGTTTGAGCAGGCGCAGGTTCCTTTTGCGCAACATAGGAAACTAGTTTTCCTTTGCCTTCAGTTTCATCAATTCGATCAAGTTTTAGCTCATACACTTTTAAGTTAGCGTATAAGCTGCGCAAAGGCCAAGTATCTAAAAATCCAGAATCTTCCAGATGACTTGCCTTGTGTACATATCTGGAACCTAGCGCATCTAAGAATTAAGAATTGACTTCTTTATTAGTGAAAGTAGTTCCAAGAGATTTACAAGAGTTTACAACAGCACAGAAGCGATCATAAGTTTGTCGCAAGGTTTCACCATCTTTTCTCATGAAGCAGTTGAATTTTCTTTGCACCATAATTTTTTTGTTTTCCTTGCTTACTTTGTCACCATTCACATATCCTTCAATAGCATCCCATAGTTCCTTTTCAGTTCCACCGCTCACAATTTGATTGTACGTGGAGAGGTCTAGAGAGCTAAGAATGATGTTCCTTGCTCTTCCATCATAGCCAACCCACTTATTTTCTTCATCAGTCCATTCATCCTTGTTCTTCTTGATGGTAGGATTGTCCTTGTTGGTAGCAGCATCAGGATTTGCCTTCATAGGAATGTAGGGTCCTTCAAGAACAATGTCATGGAGGATCTCGTCGATTGATGAGAAATGAGTGAGCATGCAGTGCTTCCAGATTTCGAAGTGATCTTCATTCAGCATAGGAACCTGTATATAGTTAGCCATTGCCCAAGATTTTGAAGCCATCTTGAATCGGCACCCAAGCTGTTAAGCTTGAAAAACAAAGCATGTTTTATAAAGGTGTTTGCTCTGATACCACTTGTTGGTCCCAAATGGGCAACAAGGGTATGAAAAATGCTAGAGGGGGGTGAACAGCGTTTTTAAATTCTTTTCAAAGCATTTTGCAAATTAATGGCTTATGCGCACAGTTCTCAAATAAGCTAAGTATAGCGCGCAGTGAGAGTGTGAAATGCACAGCGGAAATTTAAAGCAGCACTGCGCTGGGTATACTGCGCAGGGATAAAATGCACGCGCTAAGTTTTGGCTAAAAGAGTTAGTTAAAAAGTTTCTAAGGAAATAAGCAATAACAAGCACAGCAGTAATAGCAGCAATCTGGTAAGATCAAACAAAGCAGTAATTCTAGAAGGTTGACAGTTGTCTTTATTTGAATTATTTCATCTGAGCGCATCTCCACCGTTGGATATGTTGAGTGTGCAAATTTGTCGTTTCTGCACACCTCAGCACTTTAATAAGCGAGCATATTCTAAGCGTTTTCCAAGTTAGGTGATCTGAATGCATCGAAAACTGAGCAAGGTAGAATGCTGCGCAGGAGAGACCTGCGCAGTGGTGTCCTGCGCAGAGAAGTCCTGCGCAGAGACCACAGTCTTGCTTAGTTCTTCATTCCTTTTCGCTCAAAATCCTATATTCTAAGCCCATACTATAAAATGGACTAAGCTAAAAATTGAAGTCATAAAACTTCTTACATAGGGTCCTAAAGTCCATAAAATACTCTTAGGTGATGCTATCAATCAATTCTAACATAATTAGGAGGGTTAAGAGATAAGCATACCCAACAGGTTCTAAGAGGTGAATGTAAAGGGTGTAAAAATCCATTTGCAGCTGGTGGAAAAAATGGGACTTCGGGGATGAAGCGTCATCAACCAAGATGTCCCATGTTGAAGTTTTATGATATAGGACAAATGATAATCGATAAAGAGGGGAAGGTAATAAATAAAAAACTTGATCAAAAGATTGCACGTGACTTATTAGCTTGTACGGTAATTAAGCATGATACTGTGAGATACCCGCGCGGAAGCGACGAACACGGATAATCAAACATGGCACCCTCTTTTTGTTATTGTTCATGAAAACGGAGTCGCCACGTTAATTTAATTTTAAACCCAAACTTAACGGAAAAGGTTAGAGAAAGTGAGTTTGGAGGTCAGGTTACGTCTTGGGAATAACTTATCGCGGTTCACCCAATCCGCCTCGGAAAATCGAGTCTCCCTGTAGACACCCCGCCTTGGACCTCTCACTTCGATTGCATACAAAGTATTTTTATTTAACTCATTTTCGTTAATTTCTGTTACTTCGGTTAAGTTCCTAACTGATTCCGTTAGTTTTGGACTAAACTGCATAACAGAGTTAACTTTTAGGGTCATTCTGTCATTCTGTCCTTTTCTGCCACGGGCGGTTCCGGAACTGTTAACGGGCTGCGCGCGCGTCTCGCCCCAAAAGTGGGACTCGCGCGCTTCCCATTTTGGCAGTAACGGATTGCACCTTATTTCCCTCCCTTTTCTTATTTGCAACATCTCTTTCTTGATCACAAAAGACTTCTTTTCTCATCCACATTCATCCCCCCTAGTTTTATAACCTCCAATCCCATTATTCTAGCCATCTCTTTAAAACAAAATAATTCATTTTTATTTTATTTGATTTTCTTTTATTTATTTTATTTATTATTTTATTTATCTTATTTTCTATTGGTCAATTCCATCTCACATGGATTGACCAATTTCCCTCCAACCTTCCCTCTCTTTTTTACCTATAAAAACCATCATCTTCTACCTTAGAAAGGGACTCTTTTTACACTCTTTAGACCAACTTCATCTTCCCTACAAGAACTATACACAAGTTCTCTCAACACATTTTCCCTACAAACAAACACTACACAAAGTGTTGCACAACCATTTCACTACAAACAACACCATCTTCAAGTCAAAGTCTAAGGTCCTCTTTTCTAAAGGTACTTTTATTCTTCTTCTCTTTTATTCTAGTCTTACTAGTATGCAATCCCCATCAATTGGGACATGACCAAATGACCACTTTACTACATTAAAGTTGGTTAAGGTTATCTCCCTAAATTTTAATCTCTACTTTAATTTCCTATACATTTCTTAATGTAATTGTTTAGCATAAATTTATAAATAAAACAATTCTCTTTTCTTCCCCTTTTTCTTTACATTATAATTGTTAGCACTGTTAATAAATTGAAGGACATTTAGCATTAGAACACCAATAGTAGCAAGACTCGCATAAGCGGGGCGGAGTGGGTGTTTAAGTACTTCCCACTCCGTCACCTAACCCCCGAACCCTTCTCTCCCGAATCTCTGATTTTGTACATAAATTAGGCTATTTCTAGGTTTTTCTTATGTTCCTTTAAAAACATAGGTGGCGACTCTAAACACTCTAAAAACAAGTTAGACATCCTAGGATAATTCACCGCTCTAGCCAAGTTGTGGTTTCCCGGGGTATCTACAGTGGCGACTCTGCTGGGAACTGATTTAGAGGGTTAAACTTGCGTTGTTAACTTTTGGTGTTCTTATTACTGTTTTCTGGGCATTCTGGTAAAAAGGGTGGGAAGCGCGCGCCTCTGGCCTCCTTGGCCTAAAGCGCGCGCGTCCGACCCCAATTACCAGAATCGCCCGTCTTCCTTCTTGTCATTCCATTCCATGTTTCTGTGCTAACAAATTCTGCAGGGGAAATCATTTTTATTTAGGGTCAAGGCAATCCCTTGAACCCGCTGATTTACAGGTTGTTACCCAGATGCGGGCGCCTCTGCCCCTCTTTGTCTAACGCGCGCGCCTCCCGAGTAGGCATCCTAATGCGCGCGCTTCTGGGCATTTTCCAGAAACAGAACAGTGCACAGAACAGAGTGGTTTTGACAGTGTGTGGGCACCGGGCTTGCGCAAAACAATTTTTACTTTCTGTTTATTTTATCGGTCACACGGGTGATTCGAAAGTTGTAATTATGTGCTTATTTGTTATTTTTATTTCTTTTGAAAAAAAAAATATATATATATTTTGTCACTTGTTTGACCTCACACTACATGCACATATTCTTATCAATTGCTCGCTATCGAGTCGCACAAGTCCAACCCCAAACCCGTCGAGGCCCGTCCTAGAATGTTTCAAGCTCCACCCGACCTTGACTCTTTCGAAGCGGTAAACCTCAGCCCGTGGCGTAGTTCAAGACTACATGCCTGGGGTGACCTTTAAGCCTCTCTTTAGCCGAGCACAAGCCACACAATTCTAGTCTAGGGTCTAACACTCCGTGACCAAGTCGGTTTTTCATGTGCCGATATTTCCCTAAACTAATGTCTTCAAATCATGCATGCCAACTTGTTGCAATGGACGAAATAAAACTCCGTCCCCAAAAGTGGTTATTTTGGACGAAAATAAAATTCCGTCCCCGCATGTATGATTTACTACATTAATTTAGTTTAATCCCGACACATGTAGGTCTCACAAGCGTGGTGGAATCCGATGAGTATATGAGACCGCGAGAAGGTCTATATACTAGTGTGACAATTCCACTATTTTTTCTAGAAACCCCAAAAAGGACTCCGTCCTTCCGACTTTTGTAAATAAAAAAAAACAAAAAATAGTCATTTTCTTTATATGGTTGACTCTTTTTCGTGTTTGTGGGTTAAATTTATTTTACTCAAAAGGTATTTGTGGGGCCAACCTAAGATCAACCGTGTTCTTTCAATAGGTCCAATGGCTTCCAACGGCAACAACAACAAGGGTGAGAACATCTCCGTGTCCAACGAAAGGCTCTTCAACATAATAAGAGCCATGGGGGAACAAATGGATAGACTTGTCGAGGATGCCCGCCGCAAGGATGATTTGTGGCAAGACCGTCTTGATCTCGAGAGGAAAATTCACAAGGAAGAGGTTTCCGAGCTCAAAGCCCGTTTGCAAGAGCTCACCAACAACAAGGCAAAGTTTAAGGGTAAAGCATGCTCAAGTGGCCCGTCCCTCAAAAGCTACAAAGGTACCGCCAACAACCGAGTTTTCACTCCTCTCCTAGGAGTAACCCAAGCCGAAACATTTGAAACTTTGGTGGCAAGTGGAAAGGTCAAGCCTTTGGAGGGGTACAAGCCGAAGACGATACCGAAGAATCATGCACATGGTGAATGGTGCGGCTACCACAAGCATAGTGGCCATACTACCGAAGGGTGCTTCCTTCTCCGAAACATCATCCAAGATTTGTTCGACAACGGCAAATTTACTGTGGGTGAAGAGCAACCTTTAGAGAGTGCCAACATGCAAGAACTCATCAAAGAAGAATGATTTGGTTTCGAAATGGGGCTTCTACAAGAAATCATGCCACAAGGAGACTACAACGACAATGGGGACTACAACAACAATCTCCGTTTCTCTTCTCTACCTAGTAATAGGAATTAAAAAAAAAAAAAAAAGAATCAAAGTTCTCTTAAGTGTGCATTAAGTTTTCTTTGTCCAATTGATGTGAAATTTTGAGTCAAGTCTCATCATCAAATAAAAAAAAGTCGCTCTTGTCCTCATACACTCTTCCAAGTTGTTCAATCTAATTCTTGGCAAAATGATGAAAAGATGTCTAAACGAGTTTTGGAATGAAGGCCATCACTTGAACGCCTAGGGGCTAAACATTGTGACGAAGGCAACATCATTAACGACGAAGACAAAGCCAAGACATCAAAGGTGAAGCAACAACCATGGAGAAAAATCAAGCAATGTTTCAAAGGGGGGATTAAAAAAAAAAAATGCTCGCTAGGTTGAACTCTTCAAATCAACCTAGGCAAAAGTTAGAGCACAAAAAAAAAAAAAAAAAAAAATTTCCCCTCAATCAAAGAAGTTCACATCAAGATCAACATCATTCCATCCACCAAAGGAGGACGAAGCTACACGACGAAGCAACAATTCCATCCCGAAGAATGGAGAATTCACAAGAACTACGGTGACCTGAGCCTCTACACTGGAGGAACGTAGGCAACCTGCGGGTCCGGTCTCATGCAAGAAAGAATATATGTTTAGCCCTAGCGCGTTATGGTGATCGGCATTCATCTCGAACTTGTCAAAACATCTTTGTACGATTCATTTGCCAATGAATTAATCACCAAAAAGATCGAACAACTTTCTTAGATTTGGAATCATTTCGCGTTCCTTGTCAAGTCTAGGGACTTCTATTCTTTCTGCATACTCCCAATTTCTTGCAATCAAATTGGGGCTTTCCTTCTCTTCTCTTTTAATGACTTACTTGTCTTCATGAGTCATTCAGAAAACGGTCAAATACATGAAGTCAATACTAGGGACACTTCCCTAATCAAGTCAATGTCACTCACCTTTAGTGACAAGAGGTCTCCACCGCAAAATCACATGTCTTATCTCCTCAGCTAGAGTCAATGCACACTCCCTCATTAATCGAGTCAAAATGAAGACGCAAAAGAGATGCCCGCTAGATTGAAAACCCGAAAGGGCGGTCTAGGCAAAAAACAGGGTGCATCATAAAAAAAAAATGAGAGAGTGAGAGAGAGAAGGGAAAGAGAAATGGAGATCTCCGGCCTCTAAAGAAGACAACTGCACGAGCTCTACATTGGATCTCCTCAGCAAGTCAATTCCCCACCGAGTCAACTTTGGGATTGCAAAAGGCTCGACAAGATATGGCACCATCAAACGTTGTTTTGGTTTATTGGCATCATTCTCCAGCAGTGTGCATTTTTGGGTTCATGAAAAGAAGGCCCGTGGTAGCCAAGACCCATCCGAGAACGAGCCCATCATAAAAGGGCACGAGGTTGCACAAATAACCCATAGCTAGTCAATTGGCTTGGGCAGCAAATAGCAATAACATGTGTCTTAGTTTTCAAAGCTTCTTCAAGTATGTGCTTCTAAAGTACGCCGAAAGGCTCCCAAGAAATAGAGTAGCTCTTTCCATGTCCTCTCATGTTTGTTCCCTCGCACGAGGATGAGTCACTCTTGCTTTGCTCAACAAATGGTGATGCCCTAGGGGCTATGTGACTCAAGGACAAGGACTTCTTTTGCTTCACTTGACAATCAATACGCCCTAGAGGCTATGTTCGAGAAAGATGTGTGAGACTATCCTCAAAGTCTCCCAAAAGGGATGTCAAAAAGCCCTCTTGTCGCGTGTGCCCGTGCTCGTTCCCCCAATCAAGGATGGACCTTTCTCGCAATCAATGATGGCACTCTAAGGGCTACGGTCAAGTCTTAAAGGCTCCCTCGGCAAAGAGAAATTAACTCCCCAGCAGTATCCCCAGCCAAGTCATGTGCAACATTGGAAGATTCCTCAATTCGGCACCGAAGGTCTCAACGGGCTTCGCAATCTACAATCTTTTGGGCTACGGCATTACAGTAATTCAAGCAAAGGGCAGTATTAGGGCTTCGCGACCGACAGTCTTTTAGGCAACAATACTTGAGCAAGTGCAATGTGGAGTAGTCTTATGGCTCCATGAGAACAATCAAGATTCAAGGGTCTCTCAACACTTCAAGTCAAAGGCCTCTTGGTTTTAAATGAAGACTCCGATGTTATGAATGAAGTTGATGATTTTTTTTAGAACTCACAGCGAGATTTTGAAGGAAGTCTTAGAGAAAAGGAAAAAGATTCAATATGCTAAACTCTAATCAAAACAGGGCTATAGCGGGAAATGCCACGGCCAATCCCAATGTTTCTGCAATTCAGCACCCCCTTCTCCAAGATCAAAAGCACAAGGTGCAGCTCAGATAAAGTTGGGATACAGTACTAGTTGCATCCGAAGATCCGTCATTAGTTAAACTCAAGAAGAGTCAAGCAAGCATACTCATTTGAGACTTTATCACGCCAAGACCTTATCCTCCGCGACCTCGACGGCACCGCAAGACATTACTGCATCCTTTGACATAAGCCCTCAGCCATTTGGGTATCGACCACAATGAGGCCATTCATCTCCCCAGTAAGAGCAAGAAGGAGATCTCTATCAAGAATTCTACCAAACGGTACATCCGCTTTCAATGCCGAGCCAATCACGAGATAATTTGGGGCTTTACAATGAAAGGTATTCACATCCCGCCATCTACAAGCCCACGACACTTGGGACTTTGCAATCTCTCGAAGCTTGGCATCAACGATCTCCTCTTGGGGCTTGCTCACTACAATAACAAAGGGCGATTTACTCGAATGGGCCAAGAACTGATTTATCTTGGAGCTCTGCAAGTCCCTCAAAATTTGGCATCAAAGGCATTCTAGGGGCTTTACAATCAGCAACCCCTCATCTCGGCATCAAAATCCTTTTGAAGCCCCATAATCGACAAATCTCTTGGGGATAGACATCAATCTTCGTTGGGCACACCGGCGACAACAGAATTCAAGCGAGGCAATCCGGACTTCGACTGAACATGACTTGATCTTGGGTTGGCTTCACAAGAACACAATGGTTAAAATGGTTCACCCACGAACTAAAAAAAAAATTCTTTTCCTCACATGTGTGCATATTCTTTCCTTTCTAATCTAAAAAAAAATAAAAAAGGATTTTTCTTTTTCTCCTTCTATGTGCAAAAGTATGTGCTTTACTTTGCTTTGCTCCTAGCTTCTCCTCCAGCATTCTCCATCATCCTTGAACTACGCTGGTCTGATTCCCTTCAAAGGATACGTAGGCAGCCTTTAGCACGACCAACCCATCATTCAGAATGTCATCTCAACAACATTCCATCGAAGGCAACGGCAGTTCATCTTCTTCATCAAAAGTATCAACATCCTTCGGCAATCCATCTCCAATCAAGCGGCAATGGTAAGTGAAGGTATGAATGCATCCGAGGCTTTCCTCAAATCACACCGCACACAAAATCACTTTCTCCATTCCTACAAAAGCTCTCTCTCATGCAAAACTGCTCTCAAATCACATTGCACCACGAGCACAATTTTTCTCTTCATGCATCTTCTTGCACAAACACATATACCTACCAAGCACACACATAACAGGCAACACCACGAAGTCAACATCATCCGCTACTCAAGGCACTTCATCCCCAGCAGAAAATGGTCCACAGTCAACCATGCCCGCATCCCCACGGACTCATTCAAAGGCTCACTAACGGCCTCATCAACGAATTTCACTAACGGATTCGTCAACAAAGGTTCACTAACGGCCTCGTCAAACGGATTTCACTAACGGATTCGTCAACAAAGGTTCACTAACGGCCTCATCCACGGATTTCACTAACGGATTCGTCAAAAGGTTCACTAACGGCCTCATCAAAGGTTCACTAACGGCCTCTTCAAAGGTTCACTAACGGCCTCTTCAAAGGTTCACTAACGGCCTCTTCAAAGGTTCACTAACGGCCTCATCCACGGATTTCACTAACGGATTCGTCATTCAAAGGTTCACTAACGGCCTCCTCAAAGGTTCACTAACGGCCTCATTTCAAAGGTTCACTAACGGCCTCATTCAAAGGTTCACTAACGGCCTCGAAGGTTCACTAACGGCCTCATCAACGGATTTCACTAACGGATTCGTCAAAAGGTTCACTAACGGCCTCCTCAAAGGTTCACTAACGGCCTCTTCAAAGGTTCACTAACGGCCTCAAGGTTCACTAACGGCCTCCTCAAAGGTTTACTAACGGCCTCATTCAAAGGTTCACTAACGGCCTCATTCAAGGGTTCACCAACGGCCTCGAAGGTTCACTAACGGCCTCCTCAATGGTTCACTAACGGCCTCAAGGTTCACTAACGGCCTCATTCAAAGGTTCACTAACGGCCTCCTCGAAGGTTCATTAACGGCCTCATTCAAAGGTTCACTAACGGCCTCACTCAACGGATTCAGCCGGCAGGTTTACCAACGGATCATGCTACCCCCCTCTATCAACAAAAGACACTCACAGAGGGAGCGCACCCCTATCTCTAGCAATTTCAAATTACTCCTTTCATCGAGTCTTTGCTTTCTTTTCTTTCTTTTTCTTTGTCGATGTCCTTGGTGGGTGTTTTTACTTTCATCGACGCGTTTGCTTTGCAATCCACGTCGCCGAAAGGCTCTGTAGACACCCCGCCTTGGACCTCTCACTTCGATTGCATACAAAGTATTTTTATTTAACTCATTTTCGTTAATTTCTGTTACTTCGGTTAAGTTCCTAATTGATTCCGTTAGTTTTGGACTAAACTGCATAACAGAGTTAACTTTTAGGGTAATTATGTCATTCTGTCCTTTTCTGCCGCGGGCGGTTCCGGAACTGTTAATGGGCTGCGCGCGCGTCTCGCCCAAAAAGCGAGACTCGCGCGCTTCCCATTTTGGCCGTAACGGATTGCACCTTATTTCCCTCCCTTTTCTTATTTGCAACATCTCTTTCTTGATCACAAAAGACTTCTTTTCTCATCCACATTCATCCCCCCTAGTTTTATAACCTCCAATCCCATTATTCTAGCCATCTCTTTAAAACAAAATAATTCATTTTTATTTTATTTGATTTTCTTTTATTTCTTTTATTTATTATTTTATTTATCTTATTTTCTATTGGTCACTTCCATCTCACATGGATTGACCAATTTCCCTCCAACCTTTCCCTCTCTTTTTTACCTATAAAAACCATCATCTTCTACCTTAGAAAAGGACTCTTCTTACACTCTTTGGACCAACTTCATCTTCCCAAAAAGAACTATACACAAGTTCTCTCAACATATTTTCCCCTACAAACAAACACTACACAAAGTGTTGCACAACCATTTCTCTACAAACAACATCATCTTCAAGTCAAAGTCTAAGGTCCTCTTTTCTAAAGGTACTTTTTATTCTTCTTCTCTTTTATTCTAAGTCTTACTAGTATGCAATCCCCATCAATTGAGACATGACCAAATGGCCACTTTACTACATTAAAGTTGGTTAAGGTTATCTCCCTAAATTTTAATCTCTACTTTAATTTCCTATACATTTCTTAATGTAATTGTTTAGCATAAATTTATAAATAAAACAATTCTCTTTTCTTCCCCTTTTTCTTTACATTATAATTGTTAGCACTGTTAATAAATTGAAGGATATTTAGCATTAGAACACCAATAGTAGCAAGACCCGCATAAGCGGGGCGGAGTGGGTGTTTAAGTACTTCCCACTCCGTCACCTAACCCCCGAACCCTTCTCTCCCGAATCTCTGGTTTTGTACATAAATTAGGCTATTTCTAGGTTTTTCTTATGTTCTTTTAAAAACATAGGTGGCGACTCTAAACAATCTAAAACAAGTTAGACATCCTAGGATAATTCACCGCCCTAGCCAAGCGGGGGTTTCCCTGGGTATCTACACCAACTGACTCGAGGGGACGGGGACTTAATATTTCTTTTTGTGGTATCCCGGGAAACCACAACTTGGCTAGAGCGGTGAATTATCCTAGGATGTCTAACTTGTTTTTAGAGTGTTTAGAGTCGCCACCTATGTTTTTAAAGGAACATAAGAAAAACCTAGAAATAGCCTAATTTATGTACAAAACCAGAGATTCGGGAGAGAAGGGTTCGGGGGTTAGGTGACGGAGTGGGAAGTACTTAAACACCCACTCCGCCCCGCTTATACGGGTCTTCCTACTATTGGTGTTCTAATGCTAAATGTCCTTCAATTTATTAACAGTGCTAACAATTATAATGTAAAGAAAAAGGGGAAGAAAAGAGAATTGTTTTATTTATAAATTTATGCTAAACAATTACATTAAGAAATGTATAGGAAATTAAAGTAGAGATTAAAATGTAGGGAGATAACCTTAACCAACTTTAATGTAGTAAAGTGGTCATTTGGTCATGTCCCAATTGATGGGGATTGCATACTAGTAAGACTAGAATAAAAGAGAAGAAGAATAAAAGTACCTTTAGAAAAGAGGACCTTAGACTTTGACTTGAAGATGGTGTTGTTTGTAGAGAAATAGTTGTGCAACACTTTGTGTAGTGTTTGTTTGTAGGGAAAATGTGTTGACAGAACTTGTGTATAGTTCTTGTAGGGAAGATGAAGTTGGTCTAAAGAGTGTAAAAAGAGTCACTTTCTAAGGTAGAAGATGATGGTTTTTATAGGTAAAAATGAGAGGGAAAGGTTGGAGGGAAATTGGTCAATCCATGTGAGATGGAATTGACCAATAGAAAATAAGATAAATAAAATAATAAATGAAAGAAATAAAAGAAAATCAAATAAAATAAAAATGAATTATTTTGTTTTAAAGAGATGGCTAGAATAATGAGATTGGAGGTTATAAAACTAGGGGGGATGAATGTGGATGAGAAAAGAAGTCTTTTGTGATCAAGAAAGATATGTTGCAAATAAGAAAAGGGAGGGAAATAAGGTGCAATCCGTTACTGCCAAAATGGGAAGCGCGCGAGTCCCGCTTTTGGGGCGAGACGCGCGCGCAGCCCGTTAACAGTTCCGGAAGCGCCTGCGACAGAAAAGGACAGAATGACAAAATGACCCTAAAAGTTAACTCTGTTATGCAGTTTAGTCAAAAACTAATGGAATCAGTTAGGAACTTAACCGAAGTAACAGAAATTAACGAAAATGAGTTAAATAAAAATACTTTGTATGCAATCGAAGTGAGAGGTCCAAGGCGGGGTGTCTACACTCCCTAATTTGTTGGCTAAAACGTGCAAGTGTGTGTGTGTGTGTATTTTGAAAAGGGAGAAACTGACTTGACAGAAAACAGTTTATGATTTAACAAAAAAGAGTTTATTTGCAAAGATTTTTAACAGAATGGGGAAAAAATTGGAAAAGTGATTCCCTGGACAAACCATCCGTATGGCTGAGGATGGTGTCCTGGGAATTTTTACAGACTTATCAGAAAGCAGTCCAGTTCAGGCAGAAACAGGGCATCCTGCTGAAACTGGACTAAAAATGATATTTTCAGTTTATTTTGTTGTACCAAAACATGCATAACATCATCCCTATTCCTTTGACCATAAATTAGACACCAAAACACAAGGCTTTTAGGCATGATCAAGGAAATAATTGGGGAATTAAACACAAAGTTGATAAACATGGCTTTGAGCCAAAATAACCGTTGGGAGGGTTAAAGATTGAGACTTTAACCTCCCAAATGGTTGATTCATCCAATAGAAAGCCATGAGGCATCAAAAATCAACCTTTGGATGGATAAAGATTGAATCTTTATCATCCAATGGGACATTATTTAGGCTTTAATCAAAGTTTGGATGGTAAAGATTGGGACTTTACCACCCAAACTTGATCATCTTAACAATAAACATAAACATAATAAATGTACAAAGGCTTTCTCCAAGATGTGCAACGGATCACCAAGCCAAAAGTAAAGACATAGAATTTAAATGACATAAATGTAGATTGACATGAAAGTAAATGACATAAAGTAAATTGCATTTATCATAACAGCATTGATCATTTGGTTTACACCCTTTGTTCATACACAAGGTATGAGGGAACCATGAATCATTCAAAGGCTTGGTTCCAATTTATAAGATTTGCATGAAATGTAAAGACATAAAAGTAAGATGATCAACAAAACAAATAAATATGGTGTAACAAGATAAATAAAAGGGTGAAGAGGAGATGGGGGAGAAGGAG
>JAOWBW010003452.1:0-29813 GCA_026119855.1 Campanula takesimana
TGATCATGGGATGATCATGTTAGATTTATGGGTACTTGTTTGGAACAAGGTACTGGACATGACCCGCTGTATGAGATTTATGTCATGGTCTATGTCGTACATATATCTCATATTAGTTATGTCATTTGAATCCTTAGACATGAAGTTATTATAGTCTTCCACTTGATGAACATTATGTTTGACATATTCAACGCTATCTTAACACGGTAGTTATAAAGGGTATGATTGGCATAATCGGATTCCCGTTGGGAGAATAATAAGCTAAATGGATTTGTCCCTCTTCGGAGAGAGATATCAAGCTTGGCCCCTCGTAGGAATGATGTTGATGAATGTTTCGGCCGGCTCAAATGAATTGATTGGATCAATGTCATTTGGATGATCAACATATTCGGAATCGAGAAAGTATTGAACAAAACAAGTTGACCGTTTGACCATGACTTGTGTTCAATGACATCATGGACAAAGGGATTGTGACATATTCTAAAGGAATGCGAAATTGTATCTAGTTACACTATTTTGGATGGGTATGACGGTTTGCTAGAACCTAATCATATCTTATGGGTTCATGTTTTTGAGCCCATTGCCACTTAGTGTAATCCTAGAGGGTCACACCAAATAGAACGAATCATAAGGACTAAATTGGAATTATGGAAAATGTCAGGTTTTGGCTCTGGCACGGCTGCGCCTTAAAATGGCACGGCCGTGCCATAAATACCAAAAAGAAGCAAGGCACATCTGTCGACCTGTTTGGCACGACCGGGCCAAGATGTCAAGCACGCCGTCCGAAATTGGTCGACTGGGGGAATTCACGCGATCTGATGGCACGACCGTGCCAGATTATAGGGCACGACCGTGGCAGTCAAGTCGGCCAGAATTCCTTGTTGCCTAATTTGGTGACGGGGATTTAGGATTCCTAAGTCCTTAAGGGTTAGGATTGGGACCTATTTAAAGATCCTTTCAGCAGCCATTAGACATATTATTGTGAGTGCCTCCATAGGTTTTGAGAGGTTATTTTTCTTGTTCTAAGATCCAAAAGGGTGAAGAACAAGAATATTCATAATTCCACATAGTTCTTGCAATTGTGAAAGTGTGTTTCACAATTTGGTCTAGCAACCAAGATCAAGAAGTTACTTGATATTCGTTCGTGGTGTGGATACCGCTAGAGGGGTGAAGCTCATCATCTTCAAGGTTCGCGTCTCTTGATCAAGTTTCAAAATCTCCACCAAGTTCAAAAGATAGAAATTCATAGCCATCAAGGGTTAGTTATTCCTCTATTCATCTTGTTGTATTTGTTTTAATCATGAACGGATCCATGGCTTGGGTTTCATTAAAATTTTAAATGCTTAATTCCGCTGCGCATGTGACTACGAAACCCAACAGTGGTATCAGAGCCCGTTCATGTTGATTATTTCAATACTAATCATGTTGTGTGTATATAAATTGTTTATGTGCCTAGCATGATATGAATATTGGATTACGTGATGTTTATGTGTTATATGATTTTATTTGATTTATTGTTTTACAAACTTTAATCGCACTATTCAATCGCAATAAAAATTATGGTGGATTTAAAATTGTTTGGATTATCAATTTTGATTGGATCAAAGTTTTGATATTCTAGGGATTCAAGAATAAATTGTTTATTCAAGGTTTGTTGATCATGGTGATTGGATCACCAAGAACACCAATCCTTGTTGAATCGGGAAAAACAATTTTGAGACAAATTTTGGAACTTTAAAATTTGATTTTCAGAAGGGTCTGACCGGACCCTACCTTGACCCGGCCGGACCTAGGGTTTGGCGCGGGTAGGGCTTGGGTCTTGGGTGTGGATCTTGGGTTTAAATTTCCTATTTGTTTTAGTCTTGTGAGTCTAAGATTGGTTCAAGGTTTGGATGGCTAATCTACGTTCATCGAGATTGTGTTTCCCAAACTTGATCGCAATCGAAGTTTCAAAGATAAACGAAGTTAGAATTATGAAGAGTTCATAATTGCTAAAATTAAGAAACAAAGTTCTTGATTCAAAGATTGGAGATCCATGTGGAATTGTGAAATGCAATTGGCCTACGTTCATCGAGACCATCTATTGCTTAGTTTCGGCCACATGGACTACTTTCTTGGTTTCTTGAATTAGTGCGGAATTGTGGATGCCATATGGCTTAGTTTCGGTCGCACTTCTTGTTGTCTGATTGGAGATGATAACCAAAGTTCAAATAGTCTCATCCTCATAATTATAGAGAAACTAATGACACATAAATATTATGCTTAAATTAATGGAGATTAATTTAGTGGCTAAACTTGATGTGTAACATGTTTATATTATGTGCTCATAATGTGTTATATGCTATATGTGATGAACCTTCAAAGAAAGTTTTAAGTCTTTTATTGCCATGCCATGATTAAAACACTTGTTAGTACATGAATGATTTTAATGTAGATTCGCCTAGCGAGGTGCATTAAGTTTATTTATGTATGAGCAAGATAGATAATGTGCGCACGCCCTAGCGGGACACATTAACTATGCGTTTAAAATGGTTAGACTTAATTGGGCGTCAAAACAGTTTGGGCCTAGCAAAGATGAGGTTTAACATGCTTTTTGAAATTGGATTTCTTAAAGAATCTCATAAAAGGAACTAAGAGTCATATGAGATATGATTGACAAGAGTTGTCTACCTAATTAATTTAATTTTGTGTAATCCGCCTTAGCGGACTTGAAATTAAATTAAAGTTTGGATCTTAACCCTTTAATTATATTATACATTGGATGTATATATGAAGTTATATAATTTAATGGGAGTATTTGTTTGAAAATACACTATTTTCTCTTTAATGAAAATCGGTACTTATTAAATTTTGAAATTTTTTTGCATATTGTAGATAATGACTAATAACACTCAATCAATGTCGTTGCGATCGATCCTTGAGAAGGATAAGCTCGAAGAGAATGGTACAAACTTTATGGATTGGATCCGTAGCATAAGAATCGTTCTTAGGCAAGAAGATAAGTTGTACATTCTCGATGGGCCTCTCCCTGCTGAACCACCGCCTACTGCCCTAGGTAAAAGGGACAATTACAAAGAAACATCGTAATGATTCTAGAGATGTAAGTTGTCTCATGCTTGCTGCTATGTGTTCAAAACTCCAACAAAGTTTGGAACATTTGGAAGCCTATGAGATAGGCGTGGAGTTGAGAACCATGTTTCAAGAGCAAGCTAGGCAAGAGAGGTACAAGACCATTGTTGCATTCACTACTTGTAAAATGAATGAAGGGCAACAAGTGAGTCCTCACTTTCTTAAATGAAAGGTTATGTAGAGCACCTTGAGAAACTTGGCTATCCAATCCCATTGGAGCTAGCCACGGATCTCATTCTTAATTCATTGCCCAAAAGTTATAATCAGTTTGTGATGAATTATAACATGCATGGAATGGATAAGAATCTCTCTGAGTTGCATGGGATGCTCAAAACTGCAGAGATGAAAATTGTGGAGAAAGGTTCTCCCGTGCTCTTGGTTCATGATGGGAAGAAGCCTGGTGCCAAAGGCAAGGGTAAGGCAAAAGTTGTCAAACCCAAGATAAGCAAGGCAAAGGTTGCCAAGGCTTCTAGGCAAAACCCGATACACAAAAGGATGCAATTTGTTTTCCATTGTCTAGAAATTGGTCATTGGAAACGTAATTGCAAGGCTTTCTTGGAAGAGCAAAAGAAGAAGAAGAGCAGCAAGGCTGCGTCGACTTCAGGTATCTATATGATAGATATTCTCCTTTCTACCACTGATTCTTAGGTATTGGATACCGGATGTGGTTCTCACATTTGTCTAAATGTGCAGGGACTAAAGAATAGGAGACTGCTTAAAGAAGGTGAAGTAGATCTACGCGTGGGAATGGAGCAAGAGTTGCTGCATTAGCCGTAGGGACTTATGAAGTCACTTTACCTTCCGGATTAATTCTTGTTTTGAACAATTGTTATTATGTTCCGGATTTAAGCAGAAACATTATTTCAATTTCTTGTTTGGATAATGAAGGTTTTAAGTTTCTTATTGAGAATAAGAAATTTTCTATTTATTTAAATGATGTGCTTTCTGGTATTGCTAATTCATTTAATGGCCTTTATATCTTGGATGTCAAGAATGAAAATGATGTCTATCATGTAAATAAGAAATCTAAACCTAATGATGTAAATCATACTTATTTGTGGCATTGCCGTCTTGGTCATATTAATGAGAAGCGTATCTCAAAACTCCATGGGGACGGACTTTTGGGTTCATGTGACTTAGAGTCATATGATACTTGTGAGTCGTGTCTTCTTGGAAAAATGACTAAGACACCTTTTATCAAGTTGGGTGAAAGGGCAAGCGACTTATTGGGGTTGATACATTCCGATGTATGCGGACCATTAAGTAGCAATGCTAGGGGAGGATTTCAATACTCATAACCTTCACTGATGATTATAGTACATTTGAGTATGTTTACCTAATGAAACATAAAAGTGAAGCATTTGAGATATTTAGAATATTTCAAATGAAGTAGAAAAACAACTTGGCAAAAGTATAAAGCACTTCGATCAGATCGAGGTGGAGAATACTTAAGTCAAGAATTTGATGATCATCTAAAGAATTGTGGAATAGTTTCACAATTGACTCCACCGGGAACACCACAATGGAATGGTGTGTCCGAGAGGAGGAATCGGACTTTGTTAGACATGGTTCGATCAATGATGAGTCAAGTTGATCTTCCAATATCCTTTTGGGGTTACGCCCTAGAAACCGCTGCTTTCACACTAAATCAAGTTCCAACTAAATCGGTTCAAAGACTCCATATGAGATGTGGAGTGGAAAGAATCTAGTTTATCTTTCATGAGGATTTGGGGTTGCGAAGTTTATGTCAAGAGACTTATCTCTGACAAACTAGCACAGAAATCCGATAAATGTATTTTCGTGGGATATCCTAAGGAAACTAAAGGATATTACTTTTACAACCGTGAGGACAACAAAGTGTTTGTTGCCCGAACTGGTGTCTTTCTAGAGAAAGAGTTTCTCTCCAAAGAAATCAGTGGGAGTAAAATAAATCTTGAAGAAATTCGAGACCCAGAAAATAACATTGAACCAATAGTGGAACAAGAACAAGAACCACAAGGAGTTGTGGAACCTGTTCAAATACACAAGTAACTCGCAGATCTAGTAGGTTACGATCCGAGCCCGAGAGATATGGATTTCTCGTAACGGATAGTAATGAGGTAGAAATCATTGAGAATGATGAACCATCAACCTACCAAGAGGCGATGTCTTCTCCTGATTCGGACAAGTGGCTTGGAGCCATGGAATCCGAATTGCAATCCATGCAAGACAATCAAGTTGGAATTTGATTGATGCGCCCGAAGGTGTAAAAACCATAGGATGCAAATGGGTCTTCAAGAAGAAGACTGACATGGATGGGAAGGTGCATACTTACAAAGCTAGGCTTGTAGCGAAAGGTTATAGGCAAGTTCATGGTATTGACTATGATGAGACCTTTTCACCCGTAGCAATGATCAAGTCTATAAGAATTTTGCTTGCCATTGCCGCATATCATGACTATGAAATATGGCAGATGGATGTCAAAACCGCTTTCCTAAATGGAAAACTACAAGAGGATGTGTATATGACACAACCAGAAGGTTTTGAACAAGATTCTAAGGTATGCAAATTGCAAAGATCCATCTATGGATTGAAGCAAGCTTCAAGGAGTTGGAATCTCCGTTTTGATGAATCGGTCAAAGAGTTTGGCTTCATCAAGAACGAAGATGAGCCTTGTGTATACAAGAAGATTAGTGGGAGCATAGTGCTATTCTTTATTTTATACGTGGATGACATATTACTCATTGGAAACGACATTCCTACACTTCAGTCTGTGAAGACTTGGTTAGGAAAGTGCTTCGCAATGAAAGATATGGGTGAAGCCGCATATATTCTTGGCATTAAGATCTATAGAGATAGATCAAGGAGGCTACTTGGTTTAAGCCAAAGTACATACATTGACAAGGTCATTAGAAGATTCCGTATGGAAAATTCTAAGAGAGGAACCTTGCCCGTGTTACATGGAGTTTCTCTAAGCAAGACTCAATGTCCTAAGACAAAAGATGAGCGTGAGAAAATGAATGATGTTCCATATCCTTCGGCAATTGGGTCCATCATGTATGCCATGATTTGTACTAGGCCGGATGTATCTTATGCTTTGAGCATGACAAGTAGATACCAATCCGACCCTGGCGAAAATCACTGGATAGCCGTAAAAGCGATTCTTAAGTACTTGAGAAGGACTAAAGACTCGTTTTTGGTCTATGGAGGAATGGAAGATGATCTCGTTGTAAATGCTTACACGGATGCAAGCTTCCAAACCGACAAAGATGATAGCCGATCGCAATCGGGTTTTGTGTTTATGTTAAATGGTGGAGCTGTAAGCTGGAAGAGTTCCAAGCAAAGTACAACCGCTGATTCTACAACAGAAGCTGAGTATATTGCTGCATCTGATGCTGCAAAGGAAGCTGTTTGGATTAAGAAGTTCATAACTGAACTTGAAGTGGTTCCTAGTATTGCTAATCCAATAGACCTTTATTGCGATAATAATGGTGCTATTGCTCAAGCAAAGGAACCAAGAGCACATCAGAAATCCAAACACATACTTAGGCATTTTCATATCATTCGAGAGATCGTTGATAGGGGAGACGTAAATATATGCAGAGTACCTACTGATGACAATGTTGCGGACCCGCTAACAAAGGGACTTCCACAAGCTAAACATGATGGTCATGTTAGGTCCATGGGTATTAGATACATGGGAGATTGGGCCTAGGGCAAGTGGGAGATTGTTGGTAGTGGTGCCCTAGGCACGTTTAATAAACGTTGTAATTGTTATCATTTATTTCATATCAATAAAGAGATGTTTTGATTATTATTGTTGTTCATGTTTACTTATAATAATCCCCGTCCCTAGTACTTGTTAAGCACTAGTATAAAGGCTAAATGATCATGGGATGATCATGTTAGATTTATGGGTACTTGTTTGGAACAAGGTACTGGACATGACCCGCTGTATGAGATTTATGTCATGGTCTATGTCGTACATATATCTCATATTAGTTATGTCATTTGAATCCTTAGACATGAAGTTATTATAGTCTTCCACTTGATGAACATTATGTTTGACATATTCAAACGCTATCTTAACACGGTAGTTATAAAGGGTATGATTGGCATAATCGGATTCCCGTTGGGAATAATAATAAGCTAAATGGATTTGTCCCTCTTCGGAGAGATGTCAAGCTTGGGCCCCTCGTAGGAATGATGTTGATGAAATGTTCGGCCAGACTCAAATGAATTGATTGGATCAATGTCATTTGGATTATCAACATATTCGGAATCGAGAAAGTATTGAACAAAACAAGTTGACCGTTTGACCATGACTTGTGTTCAATGACATCATGGATAAAGGGATTGTGACATATTCTAAAGGAATGCGAAATTGTATCTAGTTACACTATTTGGATGGGTATGACGGTTTGCTAGAACCTAATCATATCTTATGGGTTCATGTTTGAGCCCATTGCCAACTTAGTGTAATCCTAGAGGGTCACACACAAATAGAACGAATCATAAAGGACTAAATTGGAATTATGGAAAAATGTCAGGAATTGGCTCTGGCACGGTCGTGCGCCTTAAAATGGCACGGCCGTGCCATAAATACAAACCAAGGCAAATCTGTCGACCTGTTTGGCACGACCGTGCCAAGATGTCAAGCACGACTGTGCCGAAATTGGTCGACTGGGGGAATTCACGCGGATCTGATGGCACGACCGTGCCAGATTATAGGGCACGACCGTGCCAGTCAAGTCGGCCAGAATTCCTTGTTGCCTAATTTGGTGACGGGATTTAGGATTCCTAAGTCCTTAAGGGTTAAGGATTGGGACCTATTTAAAGATCCTTTCAGCGGCCATTAGACATATTATTGTGAGTGCCTCCATAAGGTTTTGAGAGGTTATTTTTCTTGTTCTAAGATCCAAAAGGTGAAGAACAAGAATATTCATAATTCCACATAGTTCTTGCAATTGTGAAAGTGTGTTTCACAATTTGGTCTAGCAACCAAGATCAAGAAGTTGCTTGATATTCGTTCGTGGTGTGGAACCGCTAGAGGGTGAAGCTCATCATCTTCAAGGTTCGCGTTCTTGATCAAGTTTCAAAATCTCCACCAAGTTCAAAAGATAGAAATTCATAGCCATCAAGGGTTAGTTATTCCTCTATTCATCTTGTTGTATTTGTTTTAATCATATGAACGGATCCATGGCTTTGGGTTTCATTAAAATTTTAAATGCTTAATTCCGCTGCGCATGTGACTACGAAACCCAACAGAGATTTCTTTTCTGGGGCATGTTGTTTCGAATAAAGGGATATCTGTTGATCCTTCAAAAATTGAAGCCATTGTTAATTGGAAAAGGCCGGGAACAGTAACTGAGATTCGAAGCTTCTTGGGTTTAGCGGGGTATTATCGAAGATTCATTGAGGGGTTTTCAAGAATTGCTACACTGTTGACTCAGTTGACTCAGAAAAATGTACCGTATGTGTGGAATGAGAAATGTCAAATCATTTTTGAAGAATTAAAGAAGAGGTTGACCACCGCTCCTATTCTTACATTTCCTAATGGGAATGATGACTTGGTTATTTACAGTGATGCTTCAAAGGAAGGTTTGGGATGTGTCTTGATGCAAAATGGGAAGGTAATTGCATATGCTTCGAGGATGTTAACTCCTAGTGAATAGAATTATCCGACTCATGACATGGAACTTGCTGCGATTGTTTTTGCGTTACATAATTGGAAGCATTATCTTTATGGAGCAAAGTTTGAAATTTTCACAGATCACCAGAGTTTGAAAAATCTTTTCTCCCAGAAGGAATTGAACGACAAACAGCGTAGATGGATGGAGCTTCTGAAGGATTATGATTGTACCATTTCTTATCATCTAGGCAAGGCAAATGTGGTTGCAGATGCTATTAGCAGGAGATCATATGTAGCTTCAATGATGGTTCGAGAATGGAAGATGTTAGAGGATGCACGAGATTGGTGTCCCTATGAATCGAAGCATGGAGCTATATTTGCGAATATTAAGGTATCGCCAACCTTCATTCAACAGATAAAGGATGCTCAGAAGGATGATCCTGAGTTAATGAAGATATTGGATAAAATCAACGATAGAAAGTTTGAAGATTTCTTTTTAGTTCTGAAGGAGTATTAAGTTACAAAGGTCGTTTATGTGTGCCTAACATTGATGGGATCAAATGCCAAGTTCTTGATGAGGGCCATAAGTCTAGATATACCATTCATCCCGGGAGTACAAAGATGTATCAAAATTTGAAGCAGCTTTTTTGGTGGAATAATATAAAGCGTGAAATAGCAGATTATGTGTCAAAGTGTCTGACTTGTCAACGAGTTAAAGCCGAACATCAGAGACCCGCAGGTTTACTTCAACCTTTAGAGATACCGGAGTGGAAGTGGGAGCATGTTACGATGGATTTTGTAACTGGATTGCCTCGTACTCGTAGAAAACATGATGCAGTTTGAGTAATCGTGCATAGATTGACAAAGTCTGCTCACTTTTTACCTATTGATATTGGCTATTCGATGGAGAAGCTTGCGACTTTGTATATTCGTGAGATTGTGAGATTGCATGGAGTTCCTATTAGTATTGTGTCAGACCGTGATCCCAGGTTTACTTCTCGATTTTGGCAGGCATTTCAAAAGGCATTGGGTACAGATTTGAGATTTAGCACGGCGTTTCATCCTCAAACTGACGGCCAATCCGAAAGAATGATTCAGATTCTTGAAGATATGCTACGGGCTTGTTCAGTTGACTTCTGAGACTCTTGGGATACTCATCTACCACTTGCCGAGTTTTCTTATAATAATAGTTATCAATCGAGTACTGAGATGGCTCCTTATGAAGCTTATTCGGGATCGATTGAAAACTGCTCAAAGTAGAGAAAAGAGCTATTCCGATCACAGGAGGCGAGATCTTGAGTTCCAGTCGGGTGACTTGGTGCTTTTGAAAGTTTCTCCAAAGGTGGGAATTAAAAGGTATGGTAAAAAGGGTAAACTTGCTCCAAGGTATATTGGACCTTTTGAGATTGTGGAAAGGGTTGGAAATCTTGCTTATCATCTTGCATTGCCGCCTTCTCTAGTCAAGATGCATAGTGTGTTTCATGTTTCAACTCTTCGTAAATATGTGTACGACCCATCTCATGTGTTGTCAGAAGTACCGGAAGAGATTGAGCCAAACATGTCTTATGAGGAGCAACCAATTCAGGTGATCGATACCAAAGTCCAAGAGTTGAGAAACAAAAGTATTCCGCTTGTTAGATTGGTATGGAGGAATCATAATGTTGAAGAGTCGACTTGGGAACTCCGGGAAGAAATGGAACGAAATTATCCATGGTTGTTTGATCATCTTGGTAAGTATCTTTAAAATTCGGGTCGATTTTTTTTTTAAGGGGGAGTGACTGTAACGACCCCAAAAACCCGACACTATTTTAAAATTAAATTGAGCTTATGTGTGTATTTTGTGTTGCATATCATTTCTTTCTTAGCATTATTTACTTGATTATTTGTGTTAGTTTTAATTTATTAGATTAGTATCATTAAGGAGGAGAGGGATTAAAGTTGAAACCTTAGGGGCCTTGGTGAAAGTTAGAGTTAAGGGGTTTAGTTGGTCATAATTGAACTAGGAGGGACTAAGTGGAAAAATTCTAATAGCATAACATGATTTAAAAACTCCTTCTTATCACTTCACTCTCTCTCTCTCTGCATTTTTACACACAGATACACATAGTGAACTTTCCCAATTTTCTCTCCCATCATGGAAAAAGGTAAGGTTTTCATTCTTATTTTGATTTTCTCACTTTTAATTAATCCTCTATTCTAAAATCCGATTTCACCTAAATGTTCAGGGTGTTGAGTAGATCGTTTCTAGCCGATTAGAAAATATTTTCATCTAGACTTTCCCCATAGTAGGTAAGTTACTATTCCCCTTTTTATTATTAAAATCTTCATATATCTTATATGTGATACTTGTAATGGAAATAGTTGCTTTGTGTGAGTATTGAAGTAAGTTGTTATGAGTTGTGTTGAAGAGGCTATTTTGGTATTGTAGAGTTCAGGACTTGACTCAATTTAGTAAGATAGAAAGTTGGGATAGTACTTTTGAGACGGTGAAATGTCAATTTGGGAAAGAGTACTGAATTCTGTCAGTGCAGTGCTCTGGGCGACCGCCTAAATTGGGGCATGCGATCGCCCACACCATCTGGAAAGTTTTAGGGCTTGAGACTTGTGTTTTGGGCGACCACACCGCTTGTTGTGGGCGGCCGCCCAGGTGACTGGAAGGACTGAACTGTTCTAATTTAATTGGTTTATGGTTCAATCGTGGTCTAGGTCTTAGGTGATATCCTAGGGTACCTAGATAGTTGTTGTGGAACACAAAAAGAGTAGGATTGGTCCATTTGTGATCAAGTATGAAATGGTGTAACCGTTTAGGTTCATTTTGGTGCTGTTACATCTTCATGATGCTTTTGTGGGATGAGCTAGCTCCCTTGTGTGAGTATTCTAGCTACACGTTTTGGGTTATGACTTTGTGTCATTTTCCCCCCGTTGTTCTTGTTGTTGTTTGGTTCCGGAACCCCTGCTTCAGCTCTTTGATGTTGCTCTATTGATACTGCTGAGATTATTATATCCTTTCGGGTTTAACCTTGGCTCAGTATCCTTTGTAATGTGTTTATTTCAGTCTAATGTGCTGTGTTATGAGTTGGCTTCGCCTCTCATGTCATGTGCTATGTGATTACTTATTGAGAATGCTCATTTGAATTTATTATGTATAACATGCCATGTAGTTGCATATTAGTAACTTACTGAGATTTATCTCACCCCGTTCCATGTTTATTTGTTTTCCTTAGATAAGGGCCAGCCAGGGGCTAGTCACGTTGAGCACGGGGAGGACGTCGAGTTTGGTAAGCTATTTTGGGGAGGAGTTGTTTTGGGTTGCATTATGTAAATGTATAACCTATGGGGTAGTATACTCAAGACTTTGGTGTTATATCACTATTTTGGTACACTTTTGGTGATGGTAAATTTTGTAAGTAAAGTGTGTGAGCCTTAGAGGTTTTGTATAAAAAGTTGTGTATATTTTGTAAGTGTAATGTTTGGAAGTTTTTAAAGTTTATCAAGTTTCGGTATAATGAATAATTAAGAAAGGACATTTCGAAAATAAAATATGAATTATGAAGTCTTCCGTGCGTGTCCCGATCGTGGGGGCCAAGTAGGACCCCGGGTCGGGGCGCAACAACCACCAACATAGTGGCCATCTCACCGAGGAATGTTTTGTTCTCCGCAACGTCATCCAAGACCTCATCGACAAGAAGGAATTCATAGTTCCCAATGAAGGTGATGTCAATGTAATAGAGATAGGAGAGTTTGAGGAGACCACTCATTCAATCCCAATTGTGAATGAGGGCTCTAATGTTATGAATAAATTTGACAATTCTTGTTACGTTGTAACTTATGATGAGGTAATGAGGGAAGTACTAGAGAATAGGAAAAAGAGGCAAGATGTGAACGTCAACATGCTAACTCGATCCGGACGAGTCATAGCAAGTAACCCCACTACTTCTGCGCCAAGCACCTCTTCTCAAAGATAGCAAACTCGCGAAACTCCCGAAGATCCTTTACTATTTCAAATCAAGAAGACTCAAGCCAATATATCCATTTGGGACCACATTGCATCTTCAAAGAAACATCGAGATCTTGTCATCAGCAATCTCGACGACACATCAATCTCTCCCAATACAACTCCCGAGGACCTTACTTCTATGACAGGCCACATCCATTTTGGTAATGTCATCGCTTTTGCCGATATGGACCTCCCATCATTTGGGTCCGATCACAATGAGGCCATATATCTCAAAGTGAGAGCAAGGGGGAGACCTATTTCAAGGGTTTTGGTTGACGGTGGTTCTGCACTCAACCTAATGCCCGGCCGAATCATGGGCATACTGGGGCTTAAGAATTAAGATTTAAGCCTTCTACTGAAGTGATCCGAGGTTACGACAGCACTGCCCGCACAGTCATGGGTATGGTAGAAATAGACATTGAATTTGGGAGCATGGTTATGTCCGTCCCGTTTCAAGTGCTCGATGTCCTCTCTTCATTCAACATGCTCTTGGGCCGACCGTGGATACACAGTTCTAATACCATCCCTTCAACTCTCCATCAGTGTGACAAGTTCATAATGGGGATAAAATAGTGACCGTCATGGCAGAAAACATCACTATTCACAACAATGGGGAACCCGTTCATCAAGTTCAGCATGGGTTAGAAGACTCCACTCTCTCTGGCGTCTTAACCAACGCCATCGACAAAAAAGGGGGAAACGGATCATGGACCCTCGGCAACCATAAATTCCTCCGCATGATGAGGAACATGAACTACTTCCCCAGATTAGGCCTAGGGAAATACCAATAAGGGAGAATGCAACCCTTGGAGGTCCCATTTGTCAAGAACAAGTTCGGTTTGGGATATGGGCCTTCCAAAGACGACTTGAAGTACGAGCAAGCCGTCAAGAATGAAAAGGCCCGAGCTTGCAGAGAAGGCCGTTACTACGAGATCCCCAATTTGAGACCTTACCGCAAGACACTGAACGGCTATTTTGTCCGTCAGGGGGAAGACATCCTGTACGTGATCTTTCCTGAGCTATGGGTTAACAGCAAGGGCGTCAGAAAGCCCGGTCTCGAAATCTTTTCCGACTGTCAGATCCAGAAATCCGAAGAGGAACCAACCCCTATATCACCCCGATAATTGTAGGGGAAGAAAGTGACTATAGAATCCGAGACAGAGATTACCGTGGGGGAAGATCTAGCCTCCATGTTTTAAGAACTCGCCATCATGGACGAGTTCCAAGTAAATGCCATCTCCAACGACACCGACAAGGGAAGCAAGCCAGTCAATGAGATCAAGCCAAGCTCCGAGCCAATCAACAACTGGTATTCAACAAAAGGACCCGTGGTATCCGAGGATTTCTTGGTTGAGAAAATGGGTTGCATCCCGCGTAAAGTTACAAAGGAAGACTTGTTCACATTCACTTTCGAGTCCGAGAGTGTTTCTGATACCCTCACCCAAGAGGATATGGAGTCCATATCCGAGCGTGTGTTCCCTTTCTTTGTTAATGAAAAAATTGATCTTTCTGAGTACCCCGAGATTGCAAACATCATGAATGATGAATTAACTAATAACGAATTTAATGAACTAGTTAATAACAATTCAAACAATGATGAAATAGACCATGAAAACACAACATACTTAAATTAACTTGCTCAACAATTCCATAGTCGTGGTGAAAATGGTCCAGGGGCTAACGAAGAATTGCATGTTATTAATCTGGGTACCGACGAAGAGCCGAAAGAAACCAAGATCGAAAGCTTCTTCAAGGGGGAAGAGAAAGACAGATTGACTGCACTGCTCAGAGAGTTCGTGGATGTATTTGCATGGTCATACAAATACATGCCGGGTTTAGACAGAAAGGTCGCCGAGCACAGAATTCCGATCAGAGACGACGCTAAGCCGACAAATCAGAACCTCATAAAGATCAAGCCAGAATGGTATTTACAAGTCAAAGAAGAGATAGAGAAGCTTCTCAGTGTGGGCTTCATCAAAGTTATTGAGTATCCGACATGGCTAGCAAACGTTGTGACGGTCAGAAAGGCAAATGGCAAAGTCCGCGTTTGCGTGGACTTCTGAGATTTGAACAAAGCTTCTCCAAAGGATGACTTTCCACTACCCAACATCGACATGCTATTCGACTTCACTGTTGCCTACGAGGTTCGCTCATTTGTGGATGGTTTTGCTGGGTATAATCAGATTTTCATGGCCGAGGATGATCAACACAAGACGGCTTTCACAACACCGTGGGGCACCTTTTGCTACATAGTCATGCCATTTGGGTTGAGGAACGCTGGGGATACCTATCAAAGGGCTGTGACAGACTTGTTCCACGACATGATTCACAAAGAAATTGAGGTCTATGTGGATGACATGATCATCCATTCATAGGGAACCGACGGTCAACACTTGATCGACCTCTGCAAGTTCTTCGAAAGGCTTCGACAACACAAAATAAGGCTCAATCCCGCAAAGTGCACTTTTCAGGGTTATTCGAGGAAAAGTTCTTAGCTACATGGTCACAGAAAGGGGAATTGAAGCGGATCCCTCGAAAATTAAGGCAATCATTGACATGCCTCCTCTAAAGACACAGAAAGAAATCAAAGGTTTCATGGGCAGACTTCAGTATATCAGTCGGTTCGTGCACCATCTTACTTCCATGTGTGAGCCAATCTTCAAGCTACTCAAGAAGAATGTGGCTCTAGAATGGACCGACGCCTGCCAAGAAGCTTTCGACCAAGTGAAGCATTACTTGACATGCCCTCCAGTTTTGGTTCCACCACACAAGAAGAAGCCTCTCTTGCTCTACCTCACAGTCAATGATGAAGCCCTAGGGGCTATGCTAGCACAAGAGCAAAGAGAATCCACAAAGGAGAATGCCATCTACTTTGTTAGTCACCGATTCCAAGGAGGCGAAAAGAAATACTCTGTCTTAGAGAAGTCATGTTCACCATTGGTTTGGGTCACTCAAAAGCTCAAACATTATACGGAAGACTTTCCGATTAAGCTAGTAGCAAAGGTGGACCCGCTCCGCTACATCTTCGATAAGCCTTTCATGTCAACAAGGATAGCCAATTGGTACTCCATGCTCACCGGCTACGATATCACTTACGTCACACTCAAATCCATTAGGGGGAAAGTGTTCAGTGATCAGCTTACTGAATTTCCGTGTGAGGAAATGAAGGGGGAGGACTTACAGTTTCCCAACGAGCACTTGATTTGCACTACAACCGAGGAAAATAAGTGGCAACTTTTTTTTTCGATAGCGCAGCCAATAAGCATGGTTATGGGATAGGAATGTTGCTTGTCGATCCAAAGGACATCTACACTTCGATCACAATCCATCTTGAATTCGAAGCTACCAACAACATGGCTGAATATGAGGCATGTATAGCGGGGCTAGAAGCAGCACTAGAAAGGAATGTCACAGAGCTAGAAGTATTTGGTGACTCCCTGCTCCTTATCAATCAGACATCGGGTAAATGGCGAATCCAAGACCCGACCCTCCAACAGTATGGTCAACACCTCGAGGAATTAGTTGAACAGTTCCAACACATCACGTTCAATTATTTGCCGAGGGACAAGACCGCTTTGCCAATGATTTAGCCACCATAGCCTCACTGGTTGAAATGCCCAAGGGAAAAATGGTGAAGCCCTTCAAAATTTCAAGAAGGACTAGTCCGGCATACGGTATGAGTATCGAGATCAATGAAGTCCAAACAAATCCCCCGTGGTACACAGACATCATAAACTTTCTCAATAACGGTACTTTCCCTGAGAACAGCAATGAGAAGTCTCGAGTAGCGTTACAGAAGCTAGCTGCAAGATATGTATTGATTGGGAACCGAGTCTACAAGAGACATCATCAAGGGATCAATCTCTTATGTGCAAATGAGGCCGAAGCTTAAGAAATCATGCACGAAGTCCACGAAGGTGAGTGTGGACCCCACATGAATGGGATTATGTTAGCCAAGAAGATACTTCATATTGGCTACTATTGGACCACCATGGAAAGAGACTGCATCGAGAAAGTCAAGAAATGCGCCAAGTGCCAGGTCCATGCCAATTTGCATCATGCTCTACCGTCACAACTATACAACATGACCACACCGTGGCCGTTCTCTTGTTGGGGCATAGATATCATCGGCAAAGTCCATCCTTCGGGAAGCAACGGACAGCCATTTATTCTAGTTGCCATGGATTATTTCACGAAATGGGTCGAAGCACAAGCTTACTGAGTTCTCAACGCCAAGAAAGTGGCCGAGTTCGTGAAGAAAAACATCATGTGCCGATATGGTATTCCTCATGAGATCATCTCAAATAATTGTTCTCACTTTGAGAAAGAAATGGATGGACTTTTGGTTAACTACAAAATTACCAAGCACAAGTCATCCCCGTACCGTGCCCAAGCCAATGGAGTGGTCGAAGCAGCAAACAAGACAATTGAGGTCATCATACGGAAAATGGCTTCAACAGGAAGGGATTGGCCCGAAAAATTACCGTTAGCATTGTGGGGCTACCGCATATCGATCCAGTCAGCAACGGGAGAGACCCCATACTCATTGGTTTATGGTTCCGAAGCCGTACTCCCAGTCGAGCTCAAAGTTCCCTCTCTATGGGTCTTACTCAAGAACCAAGTCAACGAGATTAATTGGATGCAAAGTCGATATGAGCAACTAGCCCTACTTGACGAAAAGAGGCTAAAAGCATTCGAACGCACAAGAGCCTATCAACAGACGATGGCAAGGGCTTTCAACAAGAAGGCGAAGCCTCGAAACATAAAAGCGGGAGACTTGGTCCTAAGACAACATCCTCCCAATGCCATAAATCCCCTTGGGAAATGGGGACCCCGATGGATCGTTCCTTATGTGGTCAAGAAGATATTAAGCGGTGGTGCAGTCCGACTCGTAGACTTGGATGGCGAACAATTGCCAAAGGAGGTCAACCTCGACAAGCTCAAGAAGTTCTACGCTTAACAAATGAAGACCATTAAAAAAAAAAAAGGCTCGCTAGGTTGAAAACCCGCAGGGCGGCTAGGCAAAAATTAGAGCACGCGCAAAAAAGAAGCTCGCTAGATTGAAAACCCGAAAGGGCGGTCTAGGCAAAAAACAGGGTGCACACACAAAAAAAAATATGGTCTTTATTTGTTTGAACTACGGAGACCTGAGCCTCTCTACGAGAGGAACGTAGGAAACCTTCGGGTGCGGTCTAAAACAATAAATTTTACCCAATCATGTCATAACAAAATGAAATTTTTATTCATCTCTCAAATCATTTTGGCCATTACAATGGATATTGTTGAGCAATAAAAGACATTAAAACATCAAATCCTAACAAGTGGTCCACTTAATTGCAATCTTGGGGTACTAAGAAATGTCTAATCTTTCTTCGGTTTGGGAACCCATTGCTTTCGACTAGGCCCCTTGACCTTCTTAGGTGGGGGCGGAGCATTCTCGGAACCACCAAGACGAGAGAAGACGCTAGGACGGGACAGAGCTTCATCAACAACCTTCCCCTTACCTTTGTCAAAAGAGGCCTTGACCGGAGCCTTGTATGGGCACTTCCACACATAAGGAGAATTACCCTTACCTTTCCCTTTCTTCTTCTTATGGAAATTACGTGGCCTAGGGGCTTCAACATGAACCATTGGCTTCGAAGGTTCCACAACAACCTCATTGGGTCTTCCCAAACGATCAAAGACACTCGGGCGTACCTTCATAATTGGGGCGGGAATTGACTTTTCACCCTCCGGGACGGACACTTTTACCTCAAAAGAAAAGGTCATGGGAGCCATTCTTAACAAGGATTTAGGGATTAAAGCGATGAGAAGTAATGCAGAATATTGCTATGTGACCAAACTGGTCGAAATGGGTTCAAATTTATAGCTGTTGGAGAATCCTGTACAGAAAGAAAGGGGCTGTAAATCAGCAGCCCAGACACGAGCGCCTCCTACCTTAGATCTGTAACGCGTGCGCATCCCATGCCTTAGTCCAAACGCACGCACCTCTGACAGACGGCAGAACAGAATAGGCCTTGTCAGTTTAGCAATAACCCAGACGCTTCAACTCCTTCAACCTGCAGCAAGTTCAGAATCTACAGCAGCAAAACAACATTCCACGACAGCACCAAAACACTTTGGGCACACGTTTGTTTGTAAAGAGTCGACACCTAAGATCGAGTTTAAATAGAACATAAAAAATGTAGATAAATAGCTAAGACTGTACATACGTGCTAAATGTTATTACATGAAAAAAAAATGTTTTTAGGCACTCATCCTCCCCTGTCTACTCTAAATCATCATCAGCAGCACTGTGCTCACCCTCATCTCCGCTCTCAGTCTCCTCATCATCAGACTCTTCCTCAGATTCTTCAACAGTGATCTCGTGATGGGCTCTCTTTGGCACTCTTGCCGATGAACTAGTACCTTCACGGCTAAAGCTCCGACTCAGTGACTGCCTAGCCAAAGTAATAGCCTCGTCAACATCCAGAGCAGCATCTCTGCAACCTCACCCCATGCCGCGAGCTCCCTGAGCCATGCCTCTAGCAGCTCCAGACACGGTCCCTGCAGCCACCCTGGTCAGGTTCGCCATGTCTCTGCACAGATCCAGAATCTTCTCCTCCAGCTGGCGCAGCCTCCTCCGCATCCCCTTGTTCTGGCGGCCTATATGCCTATATGAAGCCACGGGTACCTGTCACAATAGAAATAGGAAATTACATCAGTGTACTGGGATAAAACAAGACCGGGACAGAAAATGGGCCATAATCAGAAATGTGCAAGAAAAGTAAAAGTCATACCACAGAGGTCTGAGCGGGAGGCTCTCTCTCCGTGACATGTCCTCACGAACAATCTCCCTCTGCTCCTCGACAATCCCAAAGTTCGAATAAGTATAATACGTAGGAGTCAGAGGGGGATCGAAGAAATAACCCGCCCCGGTGGAGTAAAACTGAGCAGAAGTAGAAGGAGCAAGTTGTGTTCCCTGAGGATCGGCATACATGAAGCCCGACATCAGATGGTTTGCTCGAAAAAAGCCGTAGTCCTGCTGAAGAAAGATGAAAGGGGAAGCCTCAATCCCTTCCATGCATGGCCCTATCATCCTCAGACAGCGCCCCCCAATTACGAGGGCAAAAAGGAGGAAAATCTGAAACTGCCGGCCTGGGTGGGTTAAAGTAATCCACCACCTGGCTCCCATGCTGTCAGTATACTCTCTCCCCCCAAGTACATGGCCATGCACTCCACCGAGCTCATCAGCAAGCTCGAGCGAGTGGGTAGTAGGGTATGATCTATTCCAACATATATCAGTCTCCAGGGAAACAGTGACTGAGACACAGACTCCGGCCTCAGGTTGTCCAGATATTGCCTGGCTGAAACCAAGCTAATGGGGGAAGTGTCGGTCTTCACATTTATAGCCTTGTAAGACCACCTAGCACAGTCAGGATACAGGGGCTGACCCTCTCTCTCAATCCTGAAGTCCCTCATGCCCAGAATGGAAAAAGCCTACTGCTGCAAACAGAAACAAAGACATGATTAATGACAGTAAAAAAGTGTAGATAAAGGGAGAAATCTAAAAGGGCAAAGCGGTAAATGTACCTCCCAAGCAAGAGAAAAGCCCGTGACCGAGCTCCTAGTCGAACGACTAGTCAAGTCCATGACGTGATAACAAGCAGCAAGACCGCTACACCCCAGTTGTACTGAGCAGCCGGTCCAAGTCAATCAGAAGGTCCAACAGGGACAAGGCAGCTGAACTTCCCGATTTGCAAACAGGGTGTGGGACAAAGCAAACCAAATAAAGCACCGGGCCACCGCCTCGACCCTGTCAGTTGTAACACCCCGAGACTCAGCCGCAAGGACGCTAAAATAAGCTCAGAATTTCCCCCAAGTCACTTGGGAGTTCTTCACCACGAACTCACAGTCAACCAAATCCAACAGCTCAGCAGGTGTCTGAGCAGTCCTCTCACACCATAAGGGACGGGCACTCCATGAAAAAACAAGCCAGTCAAGGCAGTAAAGTCGGTAGGTGTCATGGTCACCTCGCCCATCAGCAAAGGAAAGGTGTGGGTGGTGTCCCACCATCTCTCCCTCAAAGCTTGAATCACATCAGGATCGTTCTTCAGCGAAGGCTGACCGGTAATGAAAGGGCCAAAGCATGTAGCCACAACTCCAGCCCGAACATTCTCAGGCAATGTCCTCCACACAAAAACGGGTGCTTGAGCCCCGCCTCAGATTTCAGCCAAGCGGTTCCAGCTCTGAAAGGAAACAAGAGACAAAGAAAAATTCATCAGCATAACGGCTAGAAAATGGCCAAACCCAACATGAAGAATTCAACTGTCACGACCCGAAATCTAGGCTCTATTTATTAGTAATAAATAGTTATTATTTGTTTATTTGCTTAAATATTTATTTAAATTATTATTTATTTAAATATTCATGTGTGCATTTTATGTTTTCATAATAATTATGCCTAGCATTTTATTGGGTCATTTGTGCTAGTGTGGTATTAGTTGGTCTTAGTTGTTAGTAGAAAGTATTAGAATTGGGTAATTGGTGGGGAGGGGGCCTAAGTGTAAAGTTTTTCCTAATAATCCCCCCTACTCCCTCTCTTCCCCCTCACTTTCCCCTCACCCAAATCCCATTCCCAGCTCAATCTCTCTCTCTCTCCAAAAGGTAAGTTTTCTCATCTTCTTCCTTCTCTCTTCATTTCCTCCATCTTCCTCTCATTATTGTTCATTTCTTAAAACGTGAACCTTGTTTAGATCGTCGATAGGATCGCGTAGAACAAAAAAGAATCGAATTCCGTCAACTTTGAAATTTATCAAGTAAGTTACTTTTCCCCATTTAAATGCTAAAATGTTCATATCATGTTTATATGATGATTAATGTGTTATATTTGAAGTTTGGTTTGAGTTTGCAATTTGTTTGGAATTTATGGAGTTTTTTGGTTGAAAATGGTGAATTGATGAATACCTTGATTTAATCTTGGGTTTGGTTGATTAAGGGTGTTGTTAAGGTCCCTCTTTGTTTAAATAATGTTTGGGTACCTTAGAAATCTTGTTGGAGTGTTGGATTTTGGGTGTTTTGTGTTTTGGGTTGAAAATGGAAGAACCCATGTTGTTCTTCCCGATTTCTGGCGATTCCGGCATGTTGGGCGACCGCACAAAAATTCCTGGGCGGCCGCGCATCTTTCTGAGAGTTTTGTTCTTGTTTTGAGGTACTTTGGGCGACCGCACAACCCATCGTGGGCGGCCGCACAGATCTCTGAAAATGTACATTTTGTTAAATTGTGTGACTAAAGAATGCGTTGTGATCCAATTCTTGGGTGTCCTCCTAGTTGACCCTAGTGATCATCGTAGTACACTCTAGTGATAGAATTGGGTTCTTTGCGATCAAGTTTGTGTTTGAGCATCTTGTGATGGGTTCGTGATTGTTCCAATCGGATTGATGTGGATAAGACTTGGTCTAGGTTTTAGGTGATATCCTATAGCACCTAGAGGGTGGTTTTGGAACACTAAAATATAGGGTTTAGTCCGGTCGTGATCATGTTCTAATAAGGTAATCTTTGGATTGTTTGGTGTTTAGAGTTGGTTCGTTATGGACGAAGGTAAAGCGTGAATTGGCGATTGGTTACTTACGGTTTGATAAATCTTAAGGTGTATTCATTCTGATTTCCTACTTTGGAATTCCAGGTGTAAGAGATGGTTGAGTCCATGGTTCTAGTAATCTTTATGAGTAAATGTCTAGGGTCATTTTGGTATAGTAATTGTGCTAATTGTGAGCGACCGTTTGGGTTGTGCTCTTTGTGATTAACTTGTGGGTATCATAGTTAGGAGGTATTTGGTACGTGCCTTGTCTTGGAATCATCTTGTTTTGACGTTTATCGTTGTTGTGCTCTTTTATGAGAAACTTCTTGTGTTCGTTGTTGTTGAACTCTTATGAGTAATCGTTTGCATCTTTATGGTGATTAATTGGTGTGGTTCCCTACTTTGGAATCCTTTGTTGTTTATCGTGCTAGTATTTTATTACTTAGCCTTTACGTGAAAGCCCAGCTGGCATTGTGTGTGTTTCGGGCGATGCGAAATATTATGATGGCACAAGCCAAGTCCATTATGATGTTGACCATTGTTTTGCCCAATTATTACCCTCCTCCAGATTGGCCTTGGATGTGAGAAGAGCTAGCTCCTTTGTGTGCATTTTAGCTTCTTGGAGCATGACTTTGTGGCATGTCTCCCGTCCTTTGTGACACTTCTTTTGGGTCATTGATTCCGGTATCGGGGGTATTCTCTTAAGCTTTTATGCTACTATGAAGATGGTTTGATGGGTTGATTGATTGATTGGCGGTTCTGACCGGGATTTTCTATTCAAGCTTTCATGCTGCTATGAAGATGTTGATTGTTGATTATTGAAGCTGCGCAGCGACCTTTATTTGGTTCTTTCAGTTGGGTGAAACCTGGCTATGTATCCACTTATGAGTGTTTATTTCAGCTTTATGTGTTGCATGTTGAGCTGGTCGTTATTTCCAACCGGTATGGGACGGTTGGCGATAGGGAGCCTCTCATTTTGTTGTATATGTTTATTTATATGATTGATTATTGGATATTACTGTTGACAGCATGTCACTTATTATTCCGCTGCTATCTATCTTATGTTAATTGCTATCGGTCATTGCATATTAGCATGTCATGTAGTTGCATTAGTAACTTACTGAGATTTATTCTCACCCGTTTCTTGTTTCAAATTGTTTTTCTTAACCCCCCCCCCCCAGGAGGAAAAGGATTAGGATTCGCGGTTCGAGGAGGACGTCGAGAGGATTGAGATTTTGGGGCAGGTTGTTATAGATCGGTTTACATTATTTAAATGTATAACCTTTTGGGATAGTTTTACCACTATTGACGTCATTATGAATTGTAATACTTTGTATCTTTAATTGTGAGCTTGTGGAGCTTACACTAGTGGTTTATGGTGTTGTTAAACTTGGATTTTCCAAACCTTGTATTAAAATCTTTTGGTTCAAAATGGAATTTTTAACTTCTTTATTTTAGAGTTTTGGTTTTAAGTCGACGTCCAGCTCGCGTATCCCGGACCCGCGGGTTCGGGGTCGCGACAGTTGGTATCAGAGCCATGGTTTGGCTCTAAGTATAAGTCTAGGTGGATTAGTATGACCTAGGTGGGTAGTTGTGTTCGGAGTGAGTAACGATGAGTATTTTATGCAGGTATTTGTTTGTGATGGCTAGAAGAAGAATTGGTGAAGCTTCTAGTGGGACTCAGAATCTTAATGGTCTAAGGGAAGAAAACCATGCAGTGTTTCAGGACAGGTTTGAAGGGCCCGTGAAAGCAATTCGTGACCAAGGGCCGAGAGAGGAACATGTAGCACCTCCGCGATATGGGTTGGGGAGCAGTTCTTAAAGTTGAAACCAAGTGAGTACGACGGTGAGCCGGATGTGAAGAAAGCCGAGCTATGGATAGAATCGATGGAGAAAATCTACGAGGTCTTTGGTTGCACTGATGAGGATAGGGTTCTGTTTTCAGTTTATAAGCTCGTGGGGGCTGCGGGACATTGGTGGAAAGCACTGAAGACCAGTTGGGATGCGACTCTTGTACCATATCCTTGGGAGTGGTTCGTGAGGAAATTCAAGGATCATTTTATCTCTCTAGTGAATCAAAACCGGAAAGAGATCGAGTTCCTCAGCTTGGAGCAAGGCATGATGTCAGTAGCACAGTACTCAGCTAAGTTCGCAGAATTAGCCAGGTGTTGTGACTACCTTGTGCGGACCGAGGAGCAGAAAGCGATGAGATTGATCAGGGGTTTGAAGACAGCTATTAGGACTCAACTTTTAGCCCAAAGAATTCAACCTTTTCAGGATGCGGTGGATCGAGCCTACTTAATTGAGCAGGATATTGGGGAACACAAAAGGAAGACTGAGATGGTTAACCCGGGTAAGCAAGGAGGGCAGAGTAAGTCACAACAGCAACGTTCGGATAACAGAGGTAATTCTGGGGTGCAAACTCGATTCAGAAGGCAAATTCAAGGCAAACAACAGTAGGAAATCAAGGTTTTATAAAGGGACACGAAATGGGAAAGTCTGCAGCTTCTGTCAGAGGATAGGACACTCAGAAGACAAGTTTGAAGAAGCAAGGAAAATGTGTGAAGTGTGGTCAGTTGGGACACTTCGTTAAAAATTGTCCGAGGTTTAGAGTTCAGTCATCGGGGACAGGAACTGGAATACCACAGGGTCAGAAGAGGGATGCTTCGGGAGGCCCAAGGTTTCGGGTAGAGTATTTGCAATCAATCAGCACTCGCCAGGTAACGGATAATTTCAGGAGGTATTATTTTGCGTCGAGAGAGCGAGCGCGTGCATTTTAGGATCATCGCATTCTCATGTTTGTGTGCATTTAGTTGCATTTATTTCTCTTGAGTCTCTGACTTATGTGTTGTAGGTGTCTACTCATGGAGGAGTTTAGGGTATCTGATGAAGTCTTATGTGCTTATGATGTGCTTAAGTATGGTTATGTCTTACCTGCTAAATTAGCCATGTTGCTATTACAAGATTTGGATGTTACTCTTGCTTTAGTCGATTGTTGTAGGGGATGGTTATATTCTCCATTCCTGATTTCTTAAAATTATCTGAGACCGTTCCTTTGCGTAGAGCTATTCCTAATTTTTATTTATTTATTGAAATCCGAGTATTTAGTTTCGGTCAATTTGTTGGGTGTATATATCATTCGTAAGATTTTTGTTTTCTTCCGAATAGTACCCAGTGTTTGAGGAGAAGCTTGGTTAAATTGAGTTGTTATGGTACAAGGTTGTAATGCTAATTTTTAGATCAATATCCATATTGTATCGGTTGAGTTATAGGAGTTGAGGATTCAATGAGGATCTCTTGAGGAAAATTTTGGTCACTTTTAGTGCGTCTCCGTGAATGTATCGGAATGGATTAGCATGGAGAGGTGTACGATTTGTTATGGATGATGAGTTTGTGGTAGGAGTTATGATCATTAATGGTGGTAAGCGTGTTAAGTTAGAAAGGACTAAGTACATTTTGGGAGAGTAATAATTTCTCGATCTATGTTAAAGGCATTTTGAAATTTTGGTTAGATAGTGGTTCTATGGTTCTAAATCCCTTCTTGGTGGCGTTTCCCGAATTGGATCAAGGGTATGTGAAGTAAGTTGATTATCAATACTGGGGCATAATTAAGGAATATCATGAATTGGTATTGGGTCAGTTGGAACGTTACTAGCTAATTGGGTTATTATAATGGTAGTACCATGAGCTTAAATATCATCAAGTCAATAAATGTATGCGTGAGAGACTAACTGGGTTTAGCTATTGAATTTAGAGTTCGTTGATTTCCTTTGGTATATGAGCACGGATTATGACTTAAATGAGAGTTAAAGAAAATCTTTTGAAGATGAAATTTGGATCGTTTTGCGGACTATTGAGTACATTGAATGGTTTAGGCTTCAAGACCAGATTAATGAAGGGATGAGAGTATAACATAGATTAAGTGGACACTTTGTACGAGGAATTTTGGGGTTGTATGGTGCTATTAATTTAAGGTGTTAACTCAAAGTGAAAGCACTATAATGGTAATCCATAGAGATGTAGCCATTTCGATGAATATTGTGGAAATAGAAATTCATTTAGCCTTTTTTATATTTTTAAAGCTAATTAAGCTCGAGATGGTAATGTTTTGAAATTCTGGGGAATAATACTAAGTATGCGATTTACAAATGGAAGTACCTTTGCGGTGTAGTTAAGGCTATGAATAAGGCGAGCTTGAGATATCTCGAGAATTAAGTATGGAAATAATTTGGATTCTTCGATTTGAGTACGGATTTTGATTAGTAATAAAGTTAATGATGGAACGATCCGGTTCATGAGGTAGTGTTATCGTAAGCATCATTTAAGGTTACCTTGTAGTGGGTTAGATTGGACAATTGAGGAATTTGAGAAATGTGAAACTATCGTATCCGTAGCTAATTAGTCTTTCGGTAAGTCTCGTTAAAATTCGGGTCGAAATTTCTTTAAGGGGGAGTGAATGTCACGACCCGAAATCTAGGCTCTATTTTATTAGTAATAAATAGTTATTATTTGTTTATTTGCTTAAATATTTATTTAATTATTATTTATTTAAATATTCATGTGTGCATTTTATGTTTCATAATAATTATGCCTAGCATTTTATTGGTCATTTGTGCTAGTGTAGTATTAGTTGGTCTTAGTTGTTAGTAGAAAGTATTAGAATTGGGTAATTGGTGGGGAGGGGGCCTAAGTGTAAAGTTTTTCCTAATAATCCCCCCTACTCCCTCTCTTCCCCTCACTTTCCCTCACCCAAATCCCATTCCCAGCTCAATCTCTCTCTCTCTCCAAAGGTAAGTTTTTCTCATCTTCTTCTTCTCTCTTCATTTCCTCCATCTTCCTCTCATTATTGTTCATTTCTTAAACGTGAACCTTGTTTAGATCGTCGATAGGATCGCGTAGAACAAAAAAAATCGAATTCCGTCAACTTTGAAATTTATCAAGTAAGTTACTTTCCCCCATTTAAATGCTAAAATGTTCATATCATGTTTATATGATGATATAATGTGTTATATTTGAAGTTTGGTTGAGTTTGCAATTTGTTTGGAATTTATGGAGTTTTTTGGTTGAAAATGGTGAAATTGATGAATACCTTGATTTAATCTTGGGTTTGGTTGATTGGTGTTGTTAAGGTCCCCTCTTTGTTTAAATAATGTTTGGGTACCTTAGAAATCTTGTTGGGAGTGTTGGATTTTGGGTGTTTTGTGTTTTGGGTTGAAAATGGAAGAACCCATGTTGTTCTTCCCGATTTCTGGCGATTCCGGCATGTTGGCGAACCGCACAAAAATTCCTGGGCGGCCGCGCATCTTTCTGAGAGTTTTTGTTCTTGTTTTGAGTACTTTGGGCGACCGCACACCCATCGTGGGCGGCCGCACAGATCTCTGAAAAATGTACATTTTGTTAAATTGTGTGACTAAAGAATGCGTTGTGATCCAATTCTTGGGTGTCCTCCTAGTTGACCCTAGTGATCATCGTAGTACACTCTAGTGATAGAATTGGGTTCTTTGCGATCAAGTTTGTGTTTGAGCATCTTGTGATGGGTTCGTGATTGTTCCAATCGGATTGATGTGGATAAGACTTGGTCTAGGTTTTAGGTGATATCCTATAGCACCTAGAGGGTGGTTTGGAACACTAAAATATAGGGTTTAGTCCGGTCGTGATCATGTTCTAATAAGGGTAATCTTTTGATTCGTTTGGGTGTTTTAGAGTTGTTCGTTATGGACGAAGGTAAAGCGTGAATTGGCGATTGTTACTTACGGTTTGATAAATCTTAAGGTGTATTCATTCTGATTTCCTACTTTGGAATTCCAGGTGTAGAGATGGTTGAGTCCATGGTTCTAGTATATCTTTATGAGTAAATGTCTAGGGTCATTTGGTATAGTAATTGTGCTAATTGTGAGCGACCGTTTGGGTTGTGCTCTTTGTGATTAACTTGTGGGTATCATAGTTAGGAGGTATTTGGTACGTGCCTTGTCTTGGAATCATCTTGTTTTGACGTTTAGTCGTTGTTGTGCTCTTTTATGAGAACTTCTTCTGTTCGTTGTTGTTGAACTCTTTATGAGTAATCGTTTGCATCTTTATGGTGATTAATTGGTGTGGTTCCCTACTTTGGAATCCTTTGTTGTTTATCGTTCTAGTATTTTATTACTTAGCTTTACGTGAAAGCCAGCTGGCATTGTGTGTGTTTCGGGCGATGCGAAATATTATGATGGCACAAGCCAAGTCCATTATGATGTTGACCATTGTTTTGCCCAATTATTACCCTCCTCCAGATTGGCCTTGGATGTGAGAAGAGCTAGCTCCTTGTGTGCATTTTAGCTTCTTGGAGCATGACTTTGTGGCATGTCTCCCGTCCTTTGTGACACTTCTTTTGGGTCATTGATTCCGGTACCGGGGTATTCTCTTAAGCTTTTATGCTACTATGAAGATGGTTTGATGGGTTGATTGATTGATTGGTCGGTTCTGACCGGGATTTTCTCTTCAAGCTTTCATGCTGCTATGAAGATGTTGATTGTTGATTATTGAAGCTGCGCAGCGACCTTTATTTGGTTCTTTCAGTTGGGTGAAACCTTGGCTATGTATCTACTTATGAGTGTTTATTTCCTTTAGGTGTTGCATGTTGAGCTGGTCGTTATTTCCACCGGTATGGGACGGTTGGCGATAGGGAGCCTCTCATTTGTTGTTATATGTTTATTTATATGATTGATTATTGGATATTACTGTTTGACAGCATGTCACTTATTATTCCGCTGCTATCTATCTTATGTTAATTGCTATCGGTCATTGCATATTAGCATGTCATGTAGTTGCATTAGTAACTTACTGAGATTTATTCTCACCCGTTTCTTGTTTCAATTGTTTTTCCTTAACCCCCCCCCCAGGAGGAAAAGGATTAGGATTCGCGTTCGAGGAGGACGTCGAGAGGATTGAGATTTTGGGGCAGGTTGTTATAGATCGGTTTACATATTTAAATGTATAACCTTTTGGGGATAGTTTTACCACTATGACGTCATTATGAATTGTAATACTTTGTATCTTTAATTGTGAGCTTGTGGAGCTTACACTAGTGGTTTTATGGTGTTGTTAAACTTGGATTTTCAAACCTTGTATTAAATCTTTTGGTTCAAAATGGAATTTTTACTTCTTTTATTTTGAGTTTTGGTTTTAAGTCGACGTCCAGCTCGCGTATCCCGACCCGCGGGTTCGGGGTCGCGACATCAACAAATTTCACTACGTGCAAGCAAGTGTGTGAACATGCAAATGGGTGTCCAAGCATTCTTTTCGCAACAAATCAGCAAGGGTAATAACATGCATCCATCAACAAAGAGTTACTGAAGTAGTATTACGGCAACACTAATATGGACCAAAAATGCGAAAAAAATCAACAAAGGAAGGGTGAAATTAGTACCAATCCCGCAGAAACAAAATCGGAGATATGAGTATGAGACTCATATGTAAGCAATCTCGAGTCCATAGCCTCAACCCCGACTTCTGCCTCCTCACCCATGGGCATCTCAAA
>JAOWBW010003453.1:0-29789 GCA_026119855.1 Campanula takesimana
CCCCTTATAATGATGATGTCCTAGGAGCATGGGAAGGGATCGAACCTGAGACCTCACACATTGTGAAAACCTAAATATCGTGAGAACCGTGAGAACTTAATGTATCCAATGGTTCACTTGGATACATTGGATACATTACTTGGATACATTAGGTAAAAACTAATGTATCCAAGTTCTCACGGTTCTCACGATATTTAGGTTCTCATTTGAGCACACACACACACACACATATATATCTATATAATATATCTATATATATATATATATATATATATATATATATACTATAAAAATTTTGGGCCCCTCTCCGGCCAAGGGCCCTGGGCGGGTGCCCCACTTGTCCCCCTTGGGCTGGCCCTGAAGGCATGCTGGGATAACATCAATGTGAGAGAGAACATAACTTTGTCAGCTTAGAGATTAATAGCCCAGGGGATTTTTCATCTTCCCAAAGTGAGTGTCATTTCCTAAAATAATGACAAAGCATTTTTTATTATTTCTTCCACATATTCTCTCTCTCCAACTTTATTTTTATACACACAATACCAAACAACTTACTATTTCATACCCTGCTTTCTCTCTTACCTCACTTTTTATAATCATAACACTTACATCAATTTCCCCATTTTTAATCTTCATGCAATAGAATGGTGGACACTTACTCTGTGGCGGAGGAAGCATTAATTAAAGAAAGAAGAAACTGCTACTAATGAAGTACAGACAAAATGGAAAAAGAAACCCAGTTTGCTGCTAATTAAGCTACAAATCTCTATCTATATATATTAATGTTGGCCAAAAGAGTTATGGTATTGACATGTGGACAAAAATGGAGAAAGCTTGCATTTGGAGAAGCCACATCAACAAGAGGAAGACTTGTGTGAGACGGTCTCACACGGTGAGACGGATCTTGTTGAGAGAGGAAATGGGTTTACCTATCCCTGCCCATAAGGGGGCAAACCATTTACTCTCTCATCAAGATCCGTCTCACGTGTGGACCGTCTCACACAAGTTTTTTCCATCAACAATAAACTAATAAATTAGAGACTTTTCATTTTCTTTTCATTAGCTAATACTACTAGCTAATATAATAGTTTACTATAAAGGGTAACTATAATAGTTAACTATTATAGTAACTATTACTATTATTAGTAATAGTTAACTATAATAGTTAACCATTATAGTTAATGTTGGTCCCAGAGGGCAACAAGGGTATAGAACCGCTAGAGGGGGGTGAATAGCGGTCCAAAACTTTTTCAAAAATACCCTTAAAATCAACCGAGTACTTATCAGTTTGGCCAACTGCGGTTCAAAGCACAAGAACCGAACTGATAAAATGCACAGCGGAGTTTGCGGTTTGGCCAAATAGGATAGTTAAAGAGTTGGGCGGTTTGACTCAGGTTGAGAAAACACTATGATGCAACTGAATAGTAAAACTTAAAGTTCAAAGGAAAACACAATTCATCTTTCAAGTCATTTCGTATATGGAGACAAGTTAAAGACCACAAACAAGAAAGATAAATAACAAGAAAGAAAATAAAGATCTAACACACAAATGGAAGAGGTTCGTTCTTAAATGAAACTATGTCCTCTACCTAGATGGTTAGTCTAGGATTTTCTAATAGCTATGAGACTTGTATTAATTTAGAGGAGGTTTTACAAGATGAATCTAAACTCTAAACAATAAGTCTAACCTAAGCTATAACAACAACCGGTGTTTTCGAAGTATATAATCTATGTGATCATATAAATCGGGTGTGTGTGTGGAAAGAAATCAAATTATCTAAGTATTAAATGATGGTGAGAAAATGGAAGTCTTTCGGTGTAAAGGCTGAGTATGAAAGGTTGTTAGGCTTGAAGCTTTGATGAAAAAACGGGGTTTGCTAAGGAGATGGTTTGAAGATATGAATATCTGGGTTTGAATCTTCAAAGAAAACTTGAACACTTGGGAATGAATCTCTTGAAGCTCAGCAACCTTCATTGTTGAGAAATGAAGGCTATTTATAGGCAGTGCACCCTTGTGACCGTTGGGTAAAGATTTGAATCAAATCTAAAGGTACAGTGCTGTCGAATTCCATTGGTTGAGCTGTCATTATCGTCCTTGATTTTGTCTTGTAGTCCTAGGTAGTTGTAGCACCACTACCTGACATCCGTCCTTTGTTGCAGAAAGGACTAACGGTAAACAATTCAAATTGCTTGGACAAGACCGACATTCCTTGCAGTAACTCCAAGTTTAACTTAGAGTTAGTTTGACAGACATAAAATATTCCTTTACGGTTGAAAGAGAATATTTGTCTAAGGAATAAATGACATTTCTTTAATTCTTGAATAACTGCACTGCGGTTCCACCAGGCATAGGAGCGGTTGAAGGATGAACTTGATGTGCGGTTTCATCAAAGCCACATACTGCGGTTTGATGAGGGACTTAGGGTTCCATGCTGGCGGCTCAAAGATGACGGCTTGAGACACCAAACCGCGAGGAGTAAAAACCGAACTATACTCATCCTAGACAAACAAAAAACTAGAAATGGACTTATCTAAAAATGAAGTAAAACTTCATTACATGCGGTCCTAAAGTCCATAAAGAGACACGTGGCATGGATCAATCAAATTAAGGTGGTGTACTAACAATGAATCCTAACAATCTCCCCCTATTTGATTGATGCCATTACCACACTATGATAATAGCAAAACATTGTACTTGGTAAAAACATGTCCGAAATAAATTTCATGAAATTGCATGTCCCAAGTCAATGCACACACTATGCTAGATCATAGATTTCTAATCTATCAAAAAAAATTAAAAAAAGGAATAGATAGAAGAGAAATTCATTTAGATGCATATAAAATGATGTGATTTTGAAAATCAGATATGCATGTTTAAACTGAATGTTTAAAACAAAATGCACTTAAAAAATATTTTCATGATGAAATATAGTGCATGAGGTTTTGAAAATGCAAGCATTGTTTCACAAACAAGCAGTTTGAATAAACAAAGTTTTAAAACTAGAATGCTATGCAATCATTCTCATTATAATTCAATCATAAAGGTTTTGAACTTACAATGTAGTGAATTATAAGGAAATCAAAAAGACTAAGAAAATGAAATCTAGTCTATTTCATCACCGGCGGCAGGAGCTATCACTTCTTCATTTTCTTCAACATTTGCCTGCGCGGCTTGATTATCAACAGCAGCTTGATCTGGGGTGGCTTGATCAACATTGGCATTGTCGGTTGGAACAGTATTTCCTGAACTGGAGGCATGAGCAGTTTCAACAACCAAATCTGCTGCACGAAGCCGAAACCAGTAGGTTCGTTGATTCTAGTTTCAATAGCAGCAGTTTGTCGGACTAATCTGTCGGTTCTAAGCATTAAGTGCTTAGTGCTGTCAAAAGAATGTTGAGCCAGAATGTCAAGCTTTTCTTCTATAGAGTCCATCCTGGTTTCAACTTCTTGCTGCTTTAAGGAGTAGATCTCATGATTGGTTTTGACCATATCTTAAAGTACAACTTGATTTTTAGAACTCCTTTCAGCATCTTTTTTATCTCAAAAAATATTCACTCTCTCCCCCTTAATGGCATCAAGATCAGACTGAATAGTGAGGAGATGAGTGTCAAACTGAGAAGTCGCGGCTTGCTGATGAAACTGAATGTGTCTAACCGCATCTATCAAATCAGCGGTTGAGGCATGAAGAGGCAGAATTGGATAAGATTGAAATGAAGGAGGGGGCTCATCAGAAGGAGTATAATCAGGCATAGGTTCATCATCATCATCATCATCATCAGAGATGGAGATGGCATCATCAGAATGATGGGAAGGGGAGGAATGCAGTTTTGCCTTGCCTTTCAAAAGAATATGGGCCTCATCTAATGATTGACCCATAGACATCCTAAGTGTGGTTTCAAATTCTATGGGGTCCAAAGGAAGAGAAAAATAATAAAGAACAATGTCGATTTGAGAAGGAGTAGGAACAGGATAACGCAAAAAATAATCAAGGAGGAATATAGAAGGTGAAGGAACAATGAATAGGCGGTATAGGTTTGGAATGCAATGACAGTTAAAGTATAGAAAGAATTGGGAGGCAAGAGAAGGATCCAAGAGAACCTGATAGGCGATTTCAGCAATGATCTGATCTGCAACAGAGATAATGATTTTATCAACAACTGCTTCCATATCATCCTTGGGAAAAATTGCATAAGGATTGGGGCGGCCAGCCTTCAAAAATCTGTCTTCGGCTTTGGCGGCGGCACAGGCACGAGCTCTAGCCCTTCTTTCCTTTGAAGTTTCAGATTTGAACCGCTTCAAATAGGAATCCAGTTCTGCAGCACCCTTCCTTTTTCTTGTCTTCGGTTTTATGAAAGAAACCGATGAAGGAGCCGAAGGAGATAGCGGTTGAACCGAAGAGGATGGATGAAGCGGAGATGGTAGAACCGCTGCAGCATACGGTAAGTCTAGAGATGAAGGACTGGATCCTGGTTGAACTGGAGATGACTAAACCGGAGATAGAGTGTGCTCTGGTGAGTCAAACTTCAATTTTCATTTAAGTGTAGGAGGAGAAACCTCAATCAACATTGGGTCTATGCCTGCTTTCCTCATTTCTGCCCTTTCTCTTAATTCCTTTGCAAATGACCCTTCTAGAGGTGAGTGATCTTTCTTGTCATATGCCTTAGAGAAGTCCACTGCACCTGGAGGTCTTGACTCCCAGTGTTCTACATGATCATATTTCTTGATCAACTTCCTCCTTTCTTTGGCGGTTGAACCTCAAGAATTTCAACATCTTGCTCAGGTTCATTTGCCTCAGACATGTCAGTCTGCTCAGGCACAGCCGCAGCCTCAGACACTGCTGTCTGCTCAGACTGAACCGCAGCCTCAGAATCTTCGGTCTGCTCAAGCTCGATTTGAGTACAAGGTTTAAGGTTGGGAAAGACTTGATAAATCTTAGCCAACTGTTCTTCAGAGAACTGAACAGATGACGGTTTAGAAGTTGAAGGTTTAGGAGGAGAGGAGATAGGGAGGAAAAGATGAGGTGAAGGAATGAGTTCTAGAATAGATTTGGCTTTGGCAGCTTTGAGAGAGGAGGCATCCATTGCAAAGTTAAAGGATTTCTCCACATTCTGATGTAATGGAGAGAGAGGTTTAATTTGAGGTTTGGGAATTAGAGGTTTTGAAAAGTAGAGGAAAGTTTGATTGGTGGGAATGAAGATGAAGATGATGAAGGTTTAGAGAGCGGTTTGGATGAGGGTTTAGAGGGAGGTTTGGCTAGGTCTGCCTTTGTAATAACTTGAGGAATTCTAACACCACCTTTCCTTTTTCTTGAATGAGCGGTTTCCCTGGGTTGAGCCGCAGGTCTAGGCCTTGCTGTTGGCTCCCCCTCAGCCGCTTGCTCCCCCTCAGCCTGTACCGACTTAACCCCATTTTATTCAGAGTAGCAGTCTGACCTTCATTCTTAACATCGTAGCATGGGCCTGATCAGCAATGGCACCAGCATACGGTTTTCCATACTTATTGAGCCGAGCCTCAGGAAAAGGTCCACGTTCGGCTTCATGAAGAGGGTCTTCATTCCAAATTGCCTGTGCAAACCGCCATCCATGAGAGGTTCTGAAAGTATCAAACTTTGATAACCCAAAAATTGACTTCTCCACTGGATCTAACAAATACTCGTTGTTTTCAGTAGAGAACTTGAATATGTCAATATCTTGGTGTAGGAACTTGGTTAGTAGCCTGCAATGAGTCCTAATCTTGGACTTCCCATCGGCTCTAGCAGCAGATAGGCGGTTTAAGGCGTTGATCATCTCTTTCATTACAACCCTGGGCCAGTGCAGTTTCTTCCCTTTGAGAATGGCCATACAATAGGCATACTGTTTAGAGGTAAAGTTGTTGTGGTTTCCATTCTTGCACATCACTCCAGAATCCACTAATTCACACAAATGGGCCATCACTTCTCTAAAATCCTTCTTGGAGGAATTCTTGGTGGAGAATGAATTAACTCAATCAACTCCATAGTTGTACTGCTTAGAAGCTCCGGTTTTATCCCCTAACACCAGAGTTCTCAAGACCAACCAAAACTGCAATCTTTGAAGCAGTTAAGATCACATCCTTGTTACAGACCTTGGACTTGATGGCATCTTCAAATTTCACTTCTCCAGTTTCTAGATCTCTGATAGGTTTCCCCTTACATCCAGCAAAGCAGCATTTGTAGCAATCCCATTCTCGAAGAATTCAGCACAAATGATAGTAACAAACTGGGGTTCATCCAAGAGAAATAAAGGGAGTAGCTTTGCATCTTCAAGTAGCTTGAGGATTTTCCTTCCAACTGCATCTTGTTTGATTTCTTCTACTAGTATCCTAGAACTGGGTATGAAGTTTGATGGGTCCTGAAAAACAATATTCTAAGTTAGAAATAGTTTGAAGAATGACAGTTTGAAACCTTAAGCAAACCGCGGTTCATACCAATAATTAAACCGAGCGGTTCAATCAAATGAATAAACAAAGAGGTTTGAATGAGACTTACAAAATGTAACAAGTAATTCTAACAATGAAAAATGCGGTCTAAGAAAAGTAAGGGTAAAAGAGTAAAAACATAAAAGTAAATGAACAGTAAAAATAAAATGGATCAAAGAGGGAAAAGTTGAAAAAGAGTTTGAATGCACGAAGAACAGAGTATGAACATGCAAAACAAAATCTTAACCAAAATATGAAAGAATTGTATCAAAACGATCACAAAGGGCAGATTCTAACAAAGTTCTAAATAAACTAAGACAAATAACATCACTAGAGCCCAGAATCTGCAAAAATACGCAAGAACACCAAATAACCCCAATCGATTTTGCTCAAAAATTGAACACGAATCACAAAATCAAGCATATAAACAGTATAAGTAAGTAAATGCGAGTTAAGTCCAACCAAAAAATCGAAGAAAAAGCACAAAAGATCAAAGAATATGAACAAGCTTTTTCAAGCAACAATGGCGGATAAGAAAAAAATATTGAGTTAGGGTTCAGAAATTCATACCATATCGGGGTTAGATGGTTTGAACGATGTAGAAGTAGAAGCAAGATCAACGGTTTTCTTTGGTGCCATTTCAAAAATCGTTTAAGTATGAAATTTTAGAGTGAGAACAGAGAGTGTGCAGAGAGAGTGCAGAGGAGAGAGAAAGAGATTTTGCTAAAAAGAGTAAGAAGGTAAAAAGTTAAATTAAAATTTAGTTTGTCTTTTATACTCAATTAGCCACCTCAGGTAGTGGAGCGGCCATGACGGCTGAGGAAAACTTAACCGTCAGCGTACCTCTCGATTCGCATTAAATGCAGCAGAGATAATTGCACAAAGGTCCTTAAAGAATGTAGTGACATAAAGTAGGGACTAAATTGCAATTAACCATACCTGAGTGGTTTGAGTAAACCGACTTACCTTTTCCTCATTATCGGTTTTGATGAAACCGATACCTCTCAGATTCGTCTTCGGTTTCATTAGATCAACCGAGTCTTTTCTTTCACGCTCCGGTTTGGATCAAACTGAATATATTCTTCTTGACTATTCGGTTTGAGTGGAATCTTCAGCCGAACCTTTATTGTTGCGGTTTAATGTTTGATAGAACCGCAAGCTATTTGCTTTTTTTTAGAAGAGCCAAAATACTTAACAGATATTATTAGAACAAGAACCTTGAATTTTTAAGCGGTTTGGTGAGGATATCAGCAATTTGATCATCGGTTCCCACCTTTGCTAAAATAATATTCTTCTTTTCAACATGATCTTTGAGGAAATGATATCTTACAATGTGCTTTGTCTTTGAATGTTGAACTGGATTGTTGGAGATAGAAATTGCTGCAGTACTATCACAGTAGATAGGGCAATTCTTTTCAAATACTTCATAGTCTTCCAACTGCTGTTTCATCTAGAGAATTTGAGAGCAACAGCTTCCAGCCGCTATGTATTCAGCTTCAGCGGTTGAGACTGAAACCGATGCTTGTTTGTTGCTGGACCATGATACAAGCCGAGATCCAAGGAACTGACATGTACCACTAGTGCTCTTTCTATCAATCTTACATGCTACAAAGTCAGCATCTGAATAACCTAACAAATCAAATGAAGATTCTTTGGAGTACCAAAGTCCAAGGTTAACAGAGCCACATAAATATCTAATAATACGTTTAACAGCTATAAGATGAGATTCTTTAGGGTCAGCTTGAAATCTAGCACAAACACACACACTGAACATTATATCTGGCCTACTTGCAGTTAAGTAAAGAAGAGAGCCAATCATACCTCGGTAGAGTGTCTGATTCACTTTCTTACCTTGTTCATATCGATCCAAACTGCAGGCCTTTTGCATTGGGGTATCAACTGGCTTAGCGGTTTCAAGCTCAAATTTTTTGATCAAGTCTTTGGTGTATTTGGCTTGGTTGATAAAGATTCCATCATGACATTGCTTGATTTGGAGTCCAAGAAAGAATGTCAACTCTCCCATCATACTCATCTCAAATTTACCTTTCATAAGCTTCTCAAACTTAACACACATAGTTTTATTAGTAAAACCGAAAATAATATCAGCAACATATATTTGAACTAATAATGAATGACCTTTGTGTTTAGCAATAAATAAGGTAGTATCAATTTTACCTCGAGAGAAGCCTTGCTCAATAAGAAATTAGATAGAGTGTCATACCATGCTTTTGGAGCTTGTTTGAGTCCATACAAGGCCTTCTTGAGCTTGAAGACATGATTAGGATATTTGTTGTCTTCAAATCCGGGCGGTTGAGCTACATAAACTTCTTCTTGTAGTTCACCATTCAGAAATGCACTCTTCACATCCATTTGATATAACTTGAATTTCATGAAGGAGGCATAGGCCAGGAACAATCTAATGGCTTCAAGTCTAGCTACAGGGGCAAAGGTTTCATCATAATCAATCCCTTCTTCTTGCCTATAACCTTGAGCAACCAACCTTGCTTTGTTTCTAGTTATAGTACCATTTTCATCCATCTTGTTTCTGTATACCCATTTTGTTCCAATTAAAGTGTAATCTCTGGACCTTGGAACTAGAGTCCAAACTCTGCATCTTTCAAACTGATTGAGCTCTTCTTGCATTGCAGCTACCCAACTTGGATCACTTAGAGCTTCATCTACCTTCTTCGGTTCCATCTGAGATAACAGTGCGGTTGAGAAAAAACTGTGGTTATCTCTATGAGTTAAGCTTCCTCTTGTTTGAACACCAGAACTGATAGGACCTATAATATTGGTTGTTGGATGGTCTTTATGCTCATTGATTTATGGAGGGAGGTCTTCATGAACCACTATTTCTTGAAGATTTTTTAGAGGAGGCTCTTCTTGATAATCATTGAAATTTTCATTGAAGGTGATGATTGGAACTGGATCAACGGTTTGAATGGGATCAGAAGCGTGCGGTTCTACAGCAACACCTTCGGTTTGATTTGGAGCGGCTGGAGAACCTAATGGAGCGGTTTGAGTAGGTTGGTCATTTGCGGTTGCATGATTAGGGTAAGATGTACCTGTCTCAAAACCACTAAAATCATCAGCAACATTTGGAGCCATATGTGGCTCAAGAAGATCATGTTCATCAAATGTAACATGGACTGACTCTACAATTTTTAATGAAGTCTTATTGAAACAACGAAAAGATTTTGAATGTTTAGAGTAACCAACAAAAATACCTTCATCGGCTTTAGCATCAAATTTACCTCGATTCTCCCTGCCATTATACAAGATGTAGCATTTGCATCCAAATATTTTAAAGAAGGCAATGTTGGGTGATCTGCCTCTCCACAATTCATAAGGAGTCTTGTTGTGAACTTTGATGATGAGGGAGCGGTTCTGGGTGAAACATGCGGTATTGACAGCTTCGGCGCAGAAGTACTTGGGAAGCTTTGCTTCTGCAATCATGGTCTTCCCGGCTTCAATCAAAGTCCTGTTCTTTCTTTCTACAACTCCATTCTGTTGTGGAACCCCAGCGGCAAAGAAATTATGATCAATACCATGATCATCACAATATTGGTCAACACCATTGTTTGTAAATTCGGTTCCATTATCTGAACGCACAATAACGATGTCATCCAATTTCTGAGTTTGGAGCTGTCTAAAGAGAGCAGTTACGATGCCATAGGTATCATCTTTAGAGGCCATAATTTCCACCCATATATATCTTGAAAAGTCATCAACAACCACCAAGGTATAGCGGTTTCCTCCTATACTGGCGGTTGGGACAGGTCCAAATAAATCCATGTGAAGCAGTTGTAAGCAGCGGTTCGTTGAAGGCGCGGTTTTGCTTGGAAATGACTGTTTGGGCTGCTTACCAAGCTGGCATGATTTACATTTCTTATCATGGTGATAATCCACTTTGGGTAGTCCTTTGACGATACCGTCCCTTTGCAGTTTTGCTAGATACTTGAAGTTCAAGTGGCTGAGCCGCTTATGCCATAACCAGCTGCTTTCACTTATATTTTTGGCTACAAAACAGAGGTCAGCAATAGAAACAATATTACTCAAATCTATCATATATACATCACCTGTTCTGTTTCCTGTCAGTAGAGTAACTCCGGAAGTTGCATCTTTGATGAAACAATTTGTTGAGGTGAAATTGCAGTTCATTCCTTTGTCACAAAACTGAGATATGGAGAGAAGGTTGTGCTTGAGTCCTTCTACTAGTGACACATTTTCAATGGTCACCTTTCCATGTTTGATTGCTCCATATCCTATTGTTTCTCCTTTCTTGTTATTTCCACACACTACTGGGGGGCCTCTCATACTGATGAAATCATAAAGAAGTTCATTATTTCCGGTCATGTGTCGTGAGAAGCCACTATCCAAGTACCAAATATCCTTATTCTTCTTTGCGGGTCCAGCCATAAAGCATAAGATCTGAAAAATAAACATTAAAGATTTTGGTCCCCCTTATTCTTTTGGGTCCTAGGGTTAGCAGCTTTTTGGAACCCACACCTGTTTGACCTTAGGATTTTTACGTCCCTTGGCATTGGGTGTGAACCTTAAAAGACAATGACCAGCACCATGACCATAATTAGCACAAATAGCACAATGAATAAATCCAGGTTTTGGTTGCGGTTTTACAAACCCTTTACTGACCTTCGGTTTCTCATGTTTTACTGGGTCAGCGGTTTTGGCTTTAACAAAGATTACCTTCTTGAGCTCAACCTTCCTCTTAGGTGCGGCTTTAGGGACTATGATAGGAATTTCCTTAAACCGACTAGGAGCGGTTTCATCACTCAATACTTCCTTGGTTGCCTCAGCCGCTGTGGATTTCTCTTTCCACTTTGAATCTCTCCCAGTCTGGTTTTTAGGATACTCAAAGAAATAATTTTTCCTTTTAATTTCTTGTTTTGAGCCCTTTTTACCGGCATGATTAACCTTAGGAATTTCTTTGGTTTGTTCAGTTGGTTTCACACCACCTTCGGCACAGAGACAAGGACACTTACACCCATCATCGGTTTTAAACCCAATCCACTTTTATCCGAAGTAGGAATTTGTGAATTTAGGATTTTTTCCACGGTGACACCAGACTTAGTCCATGCATCGGTCACTTTTTGAAGGTCATCCCTTTGTACTATAAGCTCATGGATTTGGGTGAGAAGTACCTCGGTTCTGTCCTTCAGATAGCGGTTTTCATCCACAATAGTAGATATCCCAAAAATTTGGAGCTTGAGGTTTTCAATTCCTCCTTGTGGGATTTACATTCACGTTGGGATTCTTCAAGTTCCGCAACCATTAGTTTATATGCCTTTTTAAGCACAGTGTGTTGTTGATATATAATATTAGCACGTTCTAGTACCTGGTCATCATGGCTTTGGTCTGCTTGAACCTCAGGATTGCTTAATCTAGCCTCAGGAGTCTTAGGTGAAACTGACTTCATTTGTTGATTTGGCAGTGGAAGGCTTTCATCAATTTCAATTCTTTCTTCAAATCCCATGAGGCAGAGATTTGCCTTCATCATCACTTTCATCTGAGTCTGAACCCATCCATGTCAGCGGTTGATCTCCTTAGTCAACTACCATTCCTCTTCTTTTCACGAACTTCTTGTTGAATGGTTTCTTTGCTGGCGCGGCTTCATAACGCGGTTTGGGACAACTTGAAGCAAAGTGACCTGGCTGTCTGCAGTTATAACAGACCAAGTCATCCCTTGTCTTGGGATCTGCATTTTTGTTGAATCTGGTTGGAGGGACAAACTTTGCTGGGCCTTTGGATGGAAATTGAGATCTATTGTTTTTCCTGAACTTGGTGTATTTCTTCACATACAAAGCAAATTCTTCATCATCCATTTCATCAAAATCAACTTGAGTAGAACTTGAGGATTGTGATACTACACTCTGAGCATAAGAACTTTGAGGAGGAGTGTAGGGTTGATGAGACTGCTGATAAGATTGATAAGGTTGAGGATATGGTTGATGTGATTGAGGATGGGATTGGTGAGACTGCTGGTAATACTCAGGAGGTGCGGTTTGAGGATTGTATCTAGGAACATTTTGGTCAGGAGGAGCGGTGTTGGTCCCAAAGGGCAACAAATGTATAGAACCGCTAGAAGGGGGGGTGAATAGCGGTTTGAAATCTTTTTCGAAATACCCTTGAAAATCAACCAAGTACTTATCAGTTTGGTCTATTGCGGTTTAAAGCACTAGAACCGCTCAGATAAAATGCACAGCGGAGTTTTGCGGTTTGGCCAAACTAAATTATAAAGAGTAGGGCAGTTTAAGTGGTTGAAGATGGAATGATGCAACTGACAAGGCACAACTGAAGTATCACAGAAGTATGCAAATCATTTATCAAGTCATTTCACATAAGAGTAAATAAAGCTCATAAACAGAAATGTAAATGACAAGATAGAAGTTAAAGATCAAAGACACACAATTTGAAGAGGTTTGTTCTTGAAAGAACTACGTCCTCTACCTAGGTGGTTATCCTAGGATTTTCTAATAGCTACTAGACTTGTATTGATATAGAGGAGTTTTTACAAGATTACAAAAGAATCTAAACTCTAAATAAACAATCTAACCTAACAATGCTATTATAACAACATGTGTTTTCGAGGTATATAATCTATAAGAGAATATACTCCGGGTGTGTGGTGTGGAAAGAAATCAAGAGCTCAAAATATCTAAGTGATGGCGAGCAAGTGATTACTTTCTGTGCAAGGCTGAGTTTTGATGGTTTGAAGGCTTGAAGCTTTGATGAAGAACTCTGGGTTTGCTAAGGAGATGATGAAGATATGAATATCTGGGTTTTCAATCTTCAAAGCAAACTTGAATACTTGGGATATTCTTTATGAAGCTCAGCAACCTTCATTGTTGAGAAATGAAGGCTATTTATAGTGAAGGCATTAGTGACCGTTGACAAAGAGGTGAGTCATTGTATGGCGGTTCTATGCGCTGTCACAATCCCATTGGTTGACCTGTCATTGTCGTCCTTTGCTTTTGGTTTATGACAGGAAGTTGTTGGATCACTACCTGACATTGTCCTTTTAGTTGTTGGAAAAGTACAACGGTAACTTTTCAAAAAGTGAGACAAACCGACATTCCAAGAATGACTGAAACATAACTTGAAGTTTAAGGACAAGTCACCAATCATTCATTTACGGTTGTAAAGTGAATGTTTGTCTTCAAGGAGTAAATGACAGTAATAACTTTTTCAATATCTTGGTCGGCGGTTCTACCAGATGCATGTGCGGTTTCATGAATGAACTTGAAGTGCGGTTTCATCAAAGACACAAACTGCGGTTTGATGAAGGACTTAAGGCACCATGCTGGTGGTTTGAAGATGGCGTCTTGAGGGACACTAAACCGCTATGGATAAACCGAACATAACTCAGCCTAACCACTAAACATCTAGAAATGGACTTGTCTAAAAATTAAAGTAAAACTTCATTACATGTAAACCTAAAGTCCATAAAAAGACACGTGGAATGGGTCAATCAAATCAGGTGGGTGTACTAACAATGAATCCTAACAATCTCCCCCTATTTGATTGATGCCATTACCACACTATGAAGAGCAAATTGTACTGGTAAAAACATGCTCAAATGAATATGTATTGAAACTGCATGTCCTAAGTCAAATGCACACACAATGCTAAATCATAGATTTCTAATCTATCAAAAACAAAGGAAATGAAAAAACAGATAGAAGAGAAATACATTCAGATGCATATAAAGAGACACGTGGAATGGGTCAATCAAATCAGGTGGGTGTACTAACAATGAATCCTAACAAGCGGTTTGCAAGTGGATGTGAGGAGCGGTTTGATGATGGTCTGGATTGTAGACAGGAGATGAGGCATTGTTGAATGCAGCTAGAGAGAGTGTCTTAAATCTGCTTTCGGTTTCATGGACCTCTTCAAGCTTGAATTCAAAAACCTTCAGCATGGCATACAAGTGTCGAAGATCAAGAGCTTCCAAATCCTTGTTGTCTTCAATGTTAGTAGTTTTGATCAGCCATTTGCTACCAAGTGCTTGCATGAATCTCATGTTCAAATCTGTATTAGAATAGACATGTCCAAGAGAAAAACACACATTAACGATATCAATAAACCTCTCATAGCATTGTCTAAGAGATTCCTTAGGATCTTTAACAAAATAGTCAATGAGTCTTCTCTGTTGATAGAGGCGGTTCTTCTTGGTATCTGAATCTCCTTCCAGAAAGTCAACTATAGCATCCCAGGTAGCCTTTGCGGTTGTGCAGTGAAGCACCTTAGAATGAGTCCTCAAGTCAATAGCTGACACTAGCATGGACATAGCTCTTCCATCAAAATCCACATTGATGAGGTCTGCATCAGTCCACTCACTTTCTAACTTCTTAACTTCAGCTTCTTCTCCTGCGGTTCCTGCACGTGGATTAGCTTTCATAGGAACATATGGTCCATCAGTAACCGCGGTCCACAGTCTACGATCACATGAAATCATGTGTTTCATCATCCTATCTTTCCAAAAGATAAAACTATCTTCATCCAGAATCGGTAAGTGATTCGAATTGGATGTTTGCATCATATGGGTGTTTGTGTTTGCCATTGGATCAGCACCCAAGCGGTTAAGCTTGTAAAAACAAGTTTGGTGGATATGCTCTGATACCACTTGTTGGTCCCAAAGGGCAACAAGGGTATAGAACCGCTAGAGGGGGGTGAATAGCGGTCCAAAACTTTTTCAAAAATACCCTTAAAATCAACCGAGTACTTATCAGTTTGGCCAACTGTGGTTCAAAGCACAAGAACCGAACTGATAAAATGCACAGCGGAGTTTGCGGTTTGGCCAAATAGGATAGTTAAAGAGTTGGGCGGTTTGACTCAGGTTGAGAAAACACTATGATGCAACTGAATAGTTAAACTTAAAGTTCAAAGGAAAACACAATTCATCTTTCAAGTCATTTCGTATATAGAGACAAGTTAAAGACCACAAACAAGAAAGATAAATAACAAGACAGAAAATAAAGATCTAACACACAAATGGAAGAGGTTCGTTCTTAAATGAACTACGTCCTCTACCTAGATGGTTAGTCTAGGATTTTCTAATAGCTATGAGACTTGTATTAATTTATAGGAGGTTTATAAGATGAATCTAAACTCTAAACAATAAGTCTAACCTAGCTATAATAACAACCGGTGTTTTCGAAGTATATAATCTATGTGATCATATAAATCGGGTGTGTGTGTGGAAAGAAATCAAATGCTCTAAGTATCTAAATGATGGTTGAGCAAATGGAAGTCTTTCGGTGTAAAGGCTGAGTATGAAAGGTTGTTAGGCTTGAAGCTTTGATGAAAAAAACGGGGTTTGCTAAGGAGATGATTTGAAGATATGAATATCTGGGTTTGAATCTTCAAAGCAAACTTGAACACTTGGGAATGAATCTCTTGAAGCTCAGCAACCTTCATTGTTGAGAAATGAAGGCTATTTATAGGCAGTGCACCCTTGTGACCGTTGGGTAAAGATTTGAATCAAATCTGAAGGGTACAGTGCTGTCGATTCCCATTGGTTGAGCTGTCATTGTCGTCCTTGATTTTGTCTTATAGTCCTAGGTAGTTGTAGCACCACTACCTGACATCCGTCCTTTGTTGCAGAAAGGACTAACGGTAAACAATTCAAATTGCTTGGACAAGACCGACATTCCTTGCAGTAACTCCAAGTTTAACTTAGAGTTATTTTGACAAGACATAAAATATTCCTTTACGGTTGAAAAGAGAATATTTGTCTAAGGAATAAATGACATTTCTTTAATTCTTCAATAACTGCACTGCGGTTCCACCATGCATAGGAGCGGTTTGAAGGATGAACTTGATGTGCGGTTTCATCAAAGCCACATACTGCGGTTTGATGAGGGACTTAGGGTTCCATGCTGGTGGCTCAAAGATGACGGCTTGAGACACCAAACCGCGAGGAGTAAAACTGAACTATACTCAGCCTAGACAAACAAAAAACTAGAAATGGACTTATCTAAAAATTGAAGTAAAACTTCATTACATGCGGTCCTAAAGTCCATAAAGAGACACGTGGCACGGATCAATCAAATTAAGGTGGGTGTACTAACAATGAATCCTAACAGTTAACTATTGCTCTTATTAGTAATAGTTACTATTATAGTTAACTATATTAGTTAACTATATTAGTTAACTATTAATATTATTAGTAATAGCTATTATAATAGTTACCTTATGTAGTAACTAATAGTATTAGCTAATGGTATTAAGCAAATAACAGTTAACTATTAATAGTAAGAGTATTAGTTAATTATAATAGTTATTATATAAGTTAAATATTAATTTTTAATATTAATTAATTAATCATAATAATTATTATATCAATTAACTATTACTATTAATAATATTAGTTTATTATAATTATAATTATTCCCTCCGTCTCAGTTTAAGGTTTTTACTTTTTTTTTGGTGTGTCCCAATTTATATTTAACTATTATAATTAACTATTAAATAAAATAAAATTTTCTATTAATAGTATTAGTTAATCATAATAGTTACTATATATATTAATGATTACTATTAATAGTATTATTAGTTAATCATAATAGTTACTATATAAGTTACCTATTATTATTAATAGTATTAGTTAATCATTATACAATAAATGTTAGTATTTAATATTAATAGTACTCGCTCCGTTCGAGAGTAAGAGTCCTACTTTTTATTTTTGTACGTCCCACTAAAAGTTTATTTCCTAAAAGGACAAATGATGAGAAAGAATGAATAGTGTTTTGAACAATTATACCCTCAACACATTTGCAATGTTTACCAATTTTCTATTGTGTATTTAATAAGTGTGCACAGATAAGGTAGGACTCTTACTCTAGGGCGTAGGGAGTATTAATTAATTATAATAGTTAATATAGAGGTTAATTATAACTATTAGTATTATTAGTGAATAATAATAGTTATTATATATGTTAATAAGTACAATTAATAATATTAGTTAATTATAATAATTATTTTAATTATTACTAAAAAATTAACACAAAACCAATCAACTTATTATTCCCTCCCATTCATTTTCTCTCCTAATTTACTTTTACACTCACAACACTTACTTTACTTCCATCATTTCTTAATATCCATGCAAATAGGAGGTATGACTCTTACTCCGGGACGGAGAGAGTGATATTTAACCATTATAACTAACTAATACTATTAATAGTATTAGTTAATTATAATAGTTAAATATAATTGTTAACTATAATGGTTACTATATAAGTTAATTATTATTAATAATAGTATTAATTAATCATAATTGTTATTATATATGTTAATAATACTATTAATACCATTAAGTTTTTTAAATATTCATACAACAAACTTAAATATACTTCTAAATTAATTAAAAAACATATTTATTACAACTATGTACAACCAAAGCTATGAAAACGTTTTAATTAATTTAAAATATACATATATTTTCAAATAAAATTATTATGTTAATTTATCAATTAAAAACATAAAAAAATGAAAATACAAAAACATTAACGGAATAGATTCCCGTGCGGAGCACGGGTTACCTACTAATAAAAGGAAAACAAAGTCTAAATTATTTCTATTCAAGCCAAGATGAAAAAGAGATGAAAATAAAATAAGATTTATCTGAGCTAATAGAAAAGGGAAAAGAAAGTCCAAAAATAAAAGGAAAATAATTGTCTGAAGTTATTCACTAAAGGCATATTTAGTAATCTAATTAATCTCTTAATTCAGAACACTAGATTAAGAGTGAGTTTGAGATTGCTTATGATTCTCATTAAGTGATTAGTAAAAAGTGATTATAATATAAGTGCTTATTTTATCATTAATTTATTAATGATGAGTATGTTTGGATATCACATGTCTGAAATTGATTATGAAAGATAAATTCCATAAATATCCCTTACTCCATATATATATAAATATAGTAAATGCACATATGAATGAGAGGTTATCAATGTAAAACATTAAACCAAAACAGCTTTTAGAATCACTTTTGGGAAAAGCTGAGTCATAGCTGCTTCTATCAAAACATAGTTTTCTGCATTTTGATAGCTTAAAATCAGAATCAGTTTTGACATCCAAACACCACGAAAGTGATTTTTGATCTCTGAAAGTGATTACAAGTCTCAAGAACGCAAGTTAAGCTTGTTTTGTGATGAAAAAAATAAAGGGAGAGGCTATTGCCACTACAAATATTTCTAATCCACTATATTCACTAATAATTATGGAGAGAGTTTAATCTTATGACAAAATTGCCCTTCAAACATATTAACAATTTATGGTATGTTTTCATTTTTGGTAAGTTTCTTTTATTCTTTATGTATCAATTATCATTCTTTTCAATCATGCAAAAAATATCACAAAATCTTGGGAAAAAACAGTTTTACACAAGTCGTTAAAACGTGTTTTCCTCAAAGAAGGGTTCTGGGGCAGGCACATTTTAAACTGTAGGAGGCATTTTTGTGATATTTTCACAGCAGACACTTTTTAACCCTAGAGCAGGCACTTTTTGGAAACTTGTAAAAAAAAAAAAACTCAGCAAGCATATTTTAACATTAGAGCAGGCATTTTATTTGGACTTGTTAAAAAAAATCTCAGCAGGCACTTATAAAAGTGTATGCTTTGAACTTAGAAGTGTCTGCTTGAATTTTAAGAAGTGCCTGTTTTGAATTTTACATTTGTTATAATACAAGAAGAATTTTCTAATGCTATAAGAGGCACAAAATAATTCAGAGCAGGCACTTATTTGGAATTTGTGAAAAAAAAAAAACTCAACAGGCATGTTTTAAAATTCAAGCAGGCACATATAAAAATGTCTGCTGAATATTAGAAATGCCTGCTTGAATTTTAAAACATGCCTACTGAGTATTTTTTTTTTTTACAAGTGCCAAAAAAAGTGCATACTCTAAGGTAAAAAAGTGCTTGCTGTGAAAGTCTAAAAAAAAATTGTCTGCTTTAGGTAGAGCCGTCAATTTGGGCTGAGCCCATTGGGCCAGCCCGGCCCACCATAGAATAAAGGTGGGTTGGGTTCTAAATATAGAAACCCAAATACAAGTGGGCCATTTTGGGCTAGCCCATTTGGGTCGCGGGCAAACCCGCCTTTTTTTTTTTTCCTTTTCATTTGCCGTCTACTAATGTCGTTTAGTGAATAATGAACGTGTGCGGTGTGCCTCTAGGTTTTCTGATGGATGTGTTTTTACCCATCCAATGTTAGAGATGTTGAGGAACCGTGAGCCGGATACCACTCCTTTAGAATCAAACGGAGAAGCAACCTTCAACCCTGGTTTGGTATCTAAATGCTGACGGGGAAGAGTGTCTATGACTCATTTTTTTAGCCATATTTTAAACCACCACCACAATATGGAAAGCAAACCGTGGAGGGCGCAAAAGAGAATTTTGTCTATGAAATCTCTAATGTTTCCTCTACGGATGAGTCACTCGAAGAGAAACCTTTAGAAGATGCAAAGGAGAATTTTGTCTATGAAATCTCCAATGTTGACTCTAAAGATGGTTCCTCTTTTGATAATGCGAGTGGTTGTACAGAGGATGCGGAGGAAACAAAAACGGTGGAGAAAACATGGCATGAGATAGCCATTGAGGAGCTTGAGTTTGCTTTATATGGTGATGAGAAGAGGGATAGTGAGGAGGTTCATGATGCGAATGAGACTCCCATAGCGATCCCAATGAAAACTTGATCATCATTATGGTACCCTATCCATCTTGTGATGATGGAAAAGGTGGTGAGAGGCCACAAGTGGAGCCCAAGCAATTTAATCGTAAAATATTATATTTTTTTCTAAATGACAGGATAATAAGGGGATTATACATGGGGCTCGATCTGAAGATAAAGACCCGCGAAAATGCAAAGTGGGCCAAAGGAAGAAATGTGAAATCCAAACCGGGCAACGGTCGGGCTAAAGACCTTAACCAAATGCGCTTGTTGGGAGGCAAGCCAACTAGGTATGTTTTATTTATTTTTTTGTCTTTTATTGTTTTGTTGTGTCATGCCATCCTTTGAACTCAAAGAATGTTTTAGTTCCTTATGCTATGAGGACATAGTATGTTTTGAGTTTGGGGGTAGGCATCTCTCCGAGTTTGTGGGTTTATAGGGGAGTGTATATAGTTGTCACCATCCAAAAAAATAGAAAAAAATTAAAAATTTTGTTCTCTTTATATTTTGGGATGTTGGCCACGGTCGGTGATGATCCGAGGGTTGTTTTTATTAGCCATTATGGGTGCTATTGTTTAACCTAGAATTGGGACTGCATTAACACTACTAAAGGCATGATTCCACCACCTCTCACTTACATTATTTTCATGATCATGTTACCAACTTAGGAATAATTTATGGGATCACTTAGTGTATGCTCGGGGACCCTAGAACATCGTTGCATGGTTGTCAATAACAAGTCAATAGGTTATTCGGTATTTATGGCATTTCTTTCCAAACCCTTTTTGTTGGCCTTATTTTGTCTATCTAGTCACTAAATAAAATCATCGCTAGAACACCCTTTTGAGCCTAATAATGAATGAAAGAATGGCATATTAAAGACTGCCGTTCACCTTTTTTTGATACCCGATTTCCTACCCTTTTGCACTAAGAATAGGTTAGACCCACCTTGACGAGGAAGTGGACTAGGGAATGATGGGAATTGATGGTTCGGAATTGGGAGAATGATTTGGGGAAACATTGGATGTGGACAAAGTTTTAAAGGGAGTTATGTAATGAGAAAGAAGGGACAAGCACAAAAATATTGTGAACATTGAGTAGTGTGCAAAGTGATTAAATAAGCACACATTTATCTTATGTAAAGTCAAAAAAAAAAAAAAAAAAGTGAAAAAGTGTGTTCCCTTAATATATTAAATTGATGATTGGAAGGAAAAGGGCCACAGAAATAGGGAATCATATCTCACCCCATGTAATTACATAAAAGTTGAAGTTTGGGGGTGAGACAGTGTGGGAATTGGGTGAGCGGAGAGTTTAACATATTGTGAGGATGTACACATCGTAGAAGACTTCTTAGTCCACTTTATTAACTTCGTATGTCTTTATCTTCATTTGTAACCGTGAACTTAGCCTCGCACGTTTTTTGTGCTAAAAAATGTACGCCATATTTTTTTTCAATATCGGTAACCGGGTTGACAACTGTGTATACATGATTATAAGCGTCCTTGATTGGGTTAACTGGTATCATCATCATCATCTGTGAAATAAGAGCATTAACTTAAGTGATCTCATAAGCTAATCTTATTTTGGTTGCATTGATCATCACTTCACTCATCCTATCATGCTGCAGTGGAAAATCAAACGAGTTAGTAGTGTATATGTGTTGCAATTTGGTTTTACAATGGTACCTATTTAATGGCACTTGTGTGAGGAACCCTGAGACTTTTGGCTAACGACTCCCATATGTATTGAGAACATCCCAAAAAAATATTTTTTTTTATTGTTTTTAGTTTTTGTAGTTTTATAGTTTTATATTTGTTTTGTTTTACTCGAGGACGAGCAAAAGATAAGTTTGGGGGTATTTGATGGATGTGTTTTAACCCATCCAAATCACATACTTCTATGACTTATTAAATACTAAACCTTGAGTGTTTTTTATGGTTTTTTGAGTATATATGAGTATAGGGAAGGAGCGAAAGAATGCACGGATTCATGGGCATTAAAGTGCAAAAAGAAAGGATAAAGAATGGACCAGAACAGAAATATAAAGAGATGTAACCACTGAGTAATTAATTCCATTGGATATTAATCAAAAAGAGCTTTCCAACGATAGTTTACACGTTTAAATCGGAGTTCGTATGAAGAAGTTATGGCCTCCGGAAGATTGCGCGATAATCAGTGAAGCACCAAGCGCCCGCCTGGTCCATAGCGAGCGCCAACTCGCTTCTTGGGCAGAAAATACAGTGATTCTGACCATAGTAGGCGCCCGCTTGGTGTCTACCAAGTGCCCACTCGCCCAGGGACCTTAGGGGAATTTTCCAGAGACCTTGGGGGAATTTTCTAGGAACTTTTTGGGAATTTCCAAAATATGTTGGGCTTTTCTGTAATTTCCAAAATTTCAGGGACTTTTCGGGAATTTTCGGAGGACCTTTAGTGAATTTTTGGAGGGCTTTTCTGGAAACCCAAAAATACCAAGGGCTCCTGGGGAATTCCGCCACCAACACTTTATTTCTCCTTTTTCAACAAAGAATCCTAGGGTTTTTCCTATTTTTACACCTCTTTAGCCCTAGTATAAAGATGATACTCCATACACATTATTTTAACATACTTTTATTCAAGATTCAAGGTTGTAATCAAAGATTCATCAATTTAATCCAGGTTTTGATGTTCTTTAATTTATTCTTTGTTCTTGATTTTATGAGTAGCTAATTTCTTAGATTCATGGATTGGTAGTAACAAATACTAGATCTCTATGCTATAGATTTAATTCTTCCATTCAATCTTAATTCTTGTTTATCAAAATATTCTTCATACTAAATTCTTTAGTTTTAATTATATGTTAAGATATAAATTGGCTTTAGAATTTCTGGATATCTATTGTTACAGTGACTCGGGCATTGATACATTGACCACTATTTTGATATTTAGATCCAATTGAGGCCGTGATTGAAATCAAAAGGATCTAGGTTCATAAGTTATTTAAGTGCTTCATGAATTCTTGGGAAGTTATATGGACGTGATAGAAAAGTATAATATGATAGGAATATTAGAATTGCAATCTGGCGACCGAACCGTCCCAATTCTTACTTTTGTGAACGAGCCCAAGAATGAGATTGATCTTGTCATTAGGAGCATAGCATAGAGTGAAAGTATTGTGAATCCAATTCGTGAATATATTCGTTAATCTTGATTTTATTTGTTTTCTTAGTTTAATTTTAATTATTGCTTTAGTAGTTATAAATAAATCAAAAACCAAAACCCCACTATTTACTTTTCTGTTTTTAAACATTCTTGTTTTCCAATCTAGTCTATGTGGATTCAACCCTTGATTGTGCATACTACTACATCGGTAACTAGTACACTTGCTAGGTAATTTAATTAGAGGGAGATTTTCTCCATCATTTTCACTTATCGATTTTATTGTAGTAGCTATTATCTTTATTGTAGAAGCAAGAACTTTGAAATGTTTTTGGGACAGTTAGGTAGTCTTCTAGGAGTTTTTTTATTTGAATCCATTGTCTTTAAACTTGAACATTCTTTAATTACTTTGTTTTTATCTTTTTGTTTGTAATCAAAAATGATATTTGAACTTTATATCAAAATGTTATTATAGACTTTTTGCTCTAAAAATATAGCTGCCTTGCTTTTATCCTTAAGTGATATTCATAAAAAAAGAAAAAAAAAACCGTTGTAGTCTTAGCTCGCCTGACACGCCTGGCCCACCAACCCAAGGTGGGTTGGGTTGGGATTCAATTTTCCCAGCCCGCTAAGAGTTTGGGCAAGCCCGTCCTGCCCCGTTAGTGGTGGGCTGTGGTGGATTGGGCCCGCCCCGCCCCGCCAGCCCATATTGACGGCTCTAGCTTTAGGGTAAAAAAAGTGTCTACTGTAAAAATATTGAAAAGTGTCTCCTACAGTTGTGAATACGTGTGTTCGAATTTGGGATATTCATAGCAACATTAAAATATGAGAGTCGCCACGCCGTTTTAATTAAAGCCAAAACATTGAGAAAAAGCATGTTTAATGGGTTCGGGGGTCAAATTACAACAAGAGAAGAATATTGGACGTTATCACTCCTATTGCCCGAATTGATCGGTCTTTCTATCATGATGCGGTGTATGTAGTGTGTTAGTGATTGAGACCGGATCCGAAGATTGCCTACGTTCCTCTCAATGTGAGAAGCTCATGTCAGCGTAGTTCGAGAGGAATTTAGAATAGGCAGAAGAATCGGGATCATGCATAATGAGGGGGGAATTACCTAAAGATTAGGGATTAGAAGTAGTTCCTAGATCATCCTTGGGTTGATGAACCCTAGATCATCATTAGCTATGAAATAACATGTTAACATGAAGATCGTAACCCTAAATATAGCATAAATAAGGTTTTAACCTAAGAATATGATGAACATGCGAAGAACATATTATGAACATATGAATGTCATGAAGAAAATATGAATAAAGATGTTAGGAACATGAATATTATGAACAACACATGAATAAACATATTAAGAATATGAATATTATGGATCTAAATTAATAATATGGCAAGAACATGAAGAAAAAGTTAGAAAACTTACCTTTGTTGGTAAGAAATAACCTTGGATCTATTTGGGATTCTTGAGAGTGTTTTTGGAGGCTTGAATGACTTGATTTGGGAGCAAAATCGTCCCTTAAGAGCTCTCAAATTCGGATCCCTCTAATTATGAGGCAAGGGAGGTCTTTAAATAGGAAACTGATGGAGAGATCTGACGGTCAGGATCATCCGGAGCGGATGTGGCCGCGTGGCCAAGATGGAGGGCGGCGGCGACGTTGGCCGCGTGGCCAAGGTTGGAGCTTGGGCGAATGTGGCCGCGTGGCCATCGTTGCTAGCTGACTTAATTATTAAGCTAGGGTTTTGCATGTTTTATGGAAACCCTATTTTGGCCATCTTTAAGATGTTCTAGAACAATGAGGTATATTTTGGAAATCCGGGACAAGTCTTTGCAAGGTTTGTAATTTCCCTAAAGTCCTTGTGTATTTTTGGGAAATCCCTAATAAACTCATTTTCAGGTCGGGTACTAACAACAGTATCAGAAAGTGTCTGCCCCATAACCCTTCTTTTGCCCAAGAACCCTTCTTTGTGGAAAACACGTTTTACACTAAGGCTAATGTAAAACACGTTTTACACAAGACTTACTCTTAAAATAATACATTTACAATCTGTGAAGAAAATTATAAAATTGATATAATAATATGTTAACAAAAGGCAATTATTCATCTTTCACCTAGTTGTTTTATACTCCAATAATCTTCACAACTTTTTTTTACCTCGTTTTACTTATATTTATAGCTAGATTTTTTTTCTGCTCTTATAAAATTAATGATAGCAATAAAGATGAAAATGGGTTATAAAAAGTGGTGAATAATTTATATAATTCTATATTATGAATTATGCTTTACGTATAAAGTCCAGTAGTGAACTTATTTATATTTTTACTGTAAGTCTTTTTGAACAAACATTTATTGTAAACTAAGAAATTATTCTTATGATTTTAATATTAAAAATTTATTGGTATATATTTTAAATATAAAACAAATTGTAGAAACTAAAAAAAAATGGAGCAGTACTGTAGTTTATTTAAATTATTAATATTCTGTTGTCATGCTCAAAATATTTATAAGTACTATTTTTACAATTATGTAAAGATTTTCACTTTGTATATACATAAAAACATGAGTAGGCGATAATAGATCTTGGATTATTTTATTTATTTTTATTGTAGACAATGTAGAGAAAATAAAATCAATAAAACACAAAATAATGTACATTCTAAGTTTAAAAGGATAATTAAAAGATTAATTGGATATATAAAGTCAATTCATTATCAAACAAAAACCAATTAAAGAGAAGTTATATTATATCATAATTCACAATTTTTTTAATTAGTAAATATAGTGAATAAGTAAATATTATAATGGTATAACTTATTTTCAGAATGTTCCATTCCTTCCTTAAAATAACTAAGGAGGATTATGTCAGTTTACAAAAATGAGGAGGATAATTTTGTCTAATAATAAAATTGGTACTGGATAAGCAATAAATGTAGTGGTAATAGCCCCTCCCAATAAATGATGTGGAGAGTTTTGTTGACCGTTGCCATGTGGTACACGCGCTTGACGCCAGGCCAATCTGGGGACGCCACGTGTTCATTGCGCCAGCCTTTCCAGAAAATTCAACCGGTATGAAAAATTTCATACCCCAAATTTCACACCCCCTCCAATGGTTTCATACCACCCCCTCCATTTCATACACCAAATTTTACCCCCATTGCACATAGTCTAAGACTAGCTGCGGAGAAGAAGACAAAACGAGCCGGAGTGCAGGAGGAGGAACAAGTTGGAGTGGGTAGTGGAACTGGAAATTGCTTGCATAAACAAAGAATATGTTTATTCAGAAATGGAATAGAGGGGGTTTCTAGGCAAATGTGTGAAATGGAACTGGAAAATTGCATTCGAATTGAATTTTTATTTATTTATTTTGTGAAAATTGCATTGAAAAATTAGTTTATGTGGGTTAATGATTACAGCACATTACTACCATCTTGAGAATATTCGCCTCCTTTCTAATTTGTGTGAAAATTATTTTAACTAGGAAAAACCCCGTGCTACGCACGAAAATTTGTTTACAATTTGTCGTTTATTTAGTTAGTCAAATATATTTTATTATGATTAAAATAAAATAATTTTTAAGTATCTCAAAAATACAACTAAAAAGAAGACATGTAAAAAGTAAATAATCAATTCAGGGGGGGGGGGATAAATTAATGAGTAAATCATTTTCTAACTTTGGATTTAAAATCAAGATTAATATTTATTTTTTTTACTTTTCCTTTACTTGCAGGATTAGAGTTGCCTCAACATAAAAAAATTCAATTTATTAGTTAAACAAAATAAATTGTTTGATGACTTTTCATTTGTTCTAAGTATCAAATCAAAAAATTATTTTTTGCGACTTTACATTTCAAATTATGACTTTTCATTTCTTATACCGGATAAGTTAAAGTCACTTTATCATAATTATTTTTAATATATTAAGTTTGATTGAGACTCTTCATATTTTAGTAACCGTTGCACTTAAATGAATGCATATAATGATCTATGAAAAAAAATCTTAGGTACAAAATTATTTGAATGTAAAATTTTTAAAAATCATTCATTTTAATGTAAACAGGACATTCAATTTGGAATGAAGAGAGAAATATTATGATTTACTAATATTATTAATAGTAATAGTTAATTTATTTTTAAAAATAATTATTAACTTATATAATAACTATTATAGTCAACTAATATTGTTAATAGTAAAAGTTAATATATATAGTAACTATTGTAATTAACCATTATTGTCAATACTAAAAGTTAATCTATATAGTAACTATTATAGTTAACTAATATTATTAATAGTAATAGTTAACTTATACAGTAACCATTAACGTTAACTAATACTATTAATAGTAATAAGTAACTTATGTAACTATTATAGTTAACTAATATTTTTCATAGTAATGGTTAACTTATACAATAACTATTATAGTTAACTAATACTATTAATAGGAATAGTTAACTTATACAATAACTATTATAGTTAACTAATACTATTAATAGTAATAGTTAATTTATATAATAAATATTATGATTAACTAATATTGTTAGCTAATAATAAGAATATCAAGAGACACTTATCAATAAGAATGGTGATGACATAGCTTCACAAAAGCATTCTTTAGCCTAAACTGTCCAAATGGTGAATTCGTATTCCTCCGCGTTGACTTTTAATATATATAGATTTTTGGATAAAATATGTTTATTCAAAATTTTCATTATAAATAATTTATAAATAATTAATCATCGTTGTAATTTGTAAACCATTAAATGTACTACATGAGATTACTTTTTGAAACATATGGAATGAATGTTCTACAAAGTGTGATACTCCTCTTGCTTCAAGTATAATTTTTTTTATTATTTATTATATATGAAAAGTGTGGAAAATTCAAATTTAAGCAAATTAAATAAAATAAGAATGATCAAATTAGCTCCAGTGACATGTATATGGCCAAGTCAGCTTAGTGTATTTTTATTTTTATTTTTACAAACAGCTTAGTGTATTTGTTGGAGGCATAAAGCAAGGTGAGAGAAGTTAAAGGTGAAAATAATAGATAGTATATTTATCCATATTTGCAACTAAATTTTATAAAAGTAAATATTATTTATATTGAACCTTAAACAAAAAAATTGCTTCCTTAAAGTTGTTATTCAATATGTTTCATGCTTTATGTGCATCGCACGGGTGCACTACTAGTATGTTAGTAATAATAATATAAAGGGGCAAATTGTAATTTAGTTACCTGAGTTTGTCACGATGTTTCAATTGGTTATCCAATTTGTATTCGTTACGATTTGGTTACTGAATGTGTCTTTTTGTTGCAATCAGGTGTTATTTTGGTTAGTCCATAAAAAAACTAATGGAAATGGATGAAAAACATAACAAGTTTCTTTCAAAATCGTAATGATCATCCCTACAGTTTAAATCATCACACTACACCCTCTAGCTCTTAACGATTTTGAAAGAAACTTGTTATGTTTTTCATCCATTTCTATTAGTTTTTTTATGGACTAACCAGAATAACACATGATTGCAACAAAAAGACACATTCAGTACTTTTTTTAAGAGAAGTTAAAGGTGAAAATAATAGATACTCCCTCCGTCCCAGAGTAAGAGTCCTACTTTCCATTTTGGTACGTCCCAGAGTAAGAGTCATATTCCTAAAATGGCAAAGAATCTTTACTATTCATCCCACTCATTCTCTCTCCTATTTTACTTTTATACTCACAACACCAATCAATTCACTATTCTCTCCCACTCATTCTCTCTCGTACTTTACTTTTACACTCACAACATTTACATCACTTTCAATATTTATTAATAAGCGTGCAAATAAGGGGTAGGACTCTTACTCCGGGACGGAGGGAGTAGTATATTTATACATATTTGCAACTAAATTTTATAAAAGTAAATATTATTTATATTGAACCTTAAACAAAAAAATTGCTTCCTTAAAGTTGTTATTCAATATGTTTCATGCTTTCTGTTCATCGCACGAGTGCACTACTAGTATGTTAGTAATAATAATATAAAGGGGCAAATTGTAATTTAGTTACCTGAGTTTGTCACGATGTTTCAATTGGTTATCCAATTTGTATCCGTTACGATTTGGTTACTGAATGTGTCTTTTTGTTGCAATCAGGTGTTATTCTGGTTAGTCCATAAAAAAAATTAATGAAAATGGATGAAAAACATAACAAGTTTCTTTCAAATTCGTAATGATCATCCCTACAGTTTAAATTATCACACTACACCCTCTAGCTCTTACCGATTTTGAAAGAAACTTGTTATGTTTTTCATCCATTTCTATTAGTTTTTTGATGGACTGACCAGAATAACACATGATTGCAACAAAAAAAACATTCATTCAACCAAATAACCAAATTGTAACGAACACAAATTGGATAACAATTGAAACATCGCGACAAACTCATGTAGCTAAATTGCAATTAGCCCTAATATAAAGTGTAAGTTGTTAATATTGGTACTTATGAATATTTAAATTGTCACTTGTAAACAT
>JAOWBW010003454.1:0-29709 GCA_026119855.1 Campanula takesimana
ATCCGACACATGTAGGATTCACAAACGTGATGGAATCCGATGAGTATATGGAGCGCTAGATGGTCTATATACTAGTGTGACGATTCCATTATCTTCTTAGAAACCCCAAAGGGACCCATTCCCTCTGACTTATAAAAAAAAAAAAAGAGAGTTTTTTTCTTATGTGGTTCGAGTCGTGTGCCCAACTGTGTGTTCTCAACTCTTCACTGGACCGAAAGTGTGAACCGAAACTGACAAGGGCCACTTCTCCATTATAAGGGTCTGATTGGTACTCTCCGCATCTACAGAGATTCATCCAACAGGCTTGTCCGTGAACCGATCACTCCAACAGCTTCTACATCATCAATGGCCGGCGACTCCAACACCAACAACGCTATGACTCTCGAACAACTTTCTGCCATGGTTCAAACGCTCCAACAACAAGTCTCTACCCTTAACCAAGAGGCTCAAACCAAAGAAGCCTTGTGGCAAGCTCATGTCGACAATCAAAGGGAGGCCCACGAGGCCGAGGTTGACCAACTGAAAGCCAAGCTCCTCAAGCTCTCCAAGAACAAGGGGTTAATGACAATGAGGAATCGGAGTGGACAAGGGTTTGTTTGAAAGCCCCGTATGTCAGTGCCCGTACCAAAAAAGTGGGGGGACCAAGCACCAACAACAACGACCCCAAAATGGTCGATTCCATCATGGCCTACATTGATCAGAAATTTGACGGCCTCAACATGGGAAAAGGCTCCAACACAAGCCTTTATCAGTCATCCATCCTCATGAGCACGAGGCCGCTCTTCCGACACAATTCAAGAGCCCGACATTAGCAAGTTAAAGGGCAAACTCATGCCCGATGGCTCACATCGAGACTTACATTTGAGCTATGGTTCCTAAGAAGGTTCCCCAAAAGTTATGGCTCAATGCTTCCTCTCACTCTCGAGGTGGCGGCAAATATTGGTATGCAACTCTCCGCTCACTGTCCGTTTCTTGATTGGGATGCGCTATGCTTGCTTCAAGAATCATATCAAGGCAATACCACTCACCGGCCACAGGAAAGAGCTCGAAAACACCACTCAAAGAGACAACGAGTCCTTATGACTTCACAAGGAGATGGAATGACAAGCTCTCTGAAATTGTTGAGAGGCCAAACACAAAAGAGGCATGGACATCTTCTCAAATGTCTCAAGATTGATCTCGCACCCACCTAAGTGGGGCTTGCTACTCCGACTCTCCCAAGTGTATGAGGCGGGGGTACGCACTGGATGACTTGATCAAGGAGATTAAAAAGGCCACTCATCACTTACCGATACAAGGCCGCCTCTAGTTCAAACAAGAGGCTTCTGTTAAGCCGTACTATGACAAAGGGAATTACAAGAAGGTGTAGACACCCGACTTGAACCTCTAACCCCGATTGCATACATAGTATTTTTATTAACTTGATTTTGTTAATTTCTGTTTTTCCGTTAAGTTCCTAACGATTCCGTTAGGTTTTGGACTAAACTGCATAACAGAGTTAAACTTTTAGAGTCATTTCTGTCATTCTGTCGTTTAGCCCGTGGGCGCTTCGCAAGTCAATGGGTCGCGCGCACATTGGTCCAATAGGCCGGACCCGTGCGCTTCCGCTCTTTGGCAGTAACGGATAGCACCATTTTCCCTCCCTTTTCTTATTTAGAAAATCTCTTCTTAATCACAAACAAACTCCTTTTTACATCCACATTCATTCCCCCTTATTTCATAACTCCCAAATCCTTTATTCTAGCCATTCTTCATAAAAAACAAAATTATCTTTTTTGTTATTATTTGATTCTCTTTTATTATTTATTATTATTTTATTTATCTTATTTGTGATTGGTCAATCCAATCTCACATGGATTGACCAATTTCCCTCCAAACTTTCCCTCCTATTTTTACCTATAAAAGCCATCTTCTCCTACCTTCGAAAAGGACCTAATTTTTAGACCTTGAACACTTCTCTTACACAAAACTCTACACAAATTCTCCACAAGAGTTTTAACAACAAAACTCTAAGTTCTACACAACATTTCTCTACAACAACACCACTTTCAAGTCATGTTTCAAGTTCTCTTTTCTAAAGGTACAACTTTTCTCTTTCTCTTTTATTTATGTCTTACTAGTATGCAATCTCCATAAAAGGAATACAACCAAAAGGCCACTTCACTATTGAAGTTTGGTCAAGGTACCATCCAACATTCCAACATTCCAACTATATTAAATTCCATTTTATTTCTATGTAATTGTTAGCATATTCAACATGTAATCTTTTAGCATAAATAATTAATAAAATCATTCTTTTTATTTCCCCCTTTCTTCTCATCTCAATTGTTAGCACATTTTGTATATCAATAAATTGAAGGACATTAGCACTAGAACACCAAAGTAGCAAGACCCGCGTAAGCGGGGTGGAGTGGGTGTTTAAGTACTTCCCACTCCGTCACCTAACCCCCGAACCCTTTCTCTCCCGAATCTCTGGTTTTCATATACAAAAATTGGTTTTTTTAGGTTTTTCTTATGTTCCTCTAAAACATAGGTGGCGACTCTTAAATCAAGTAGACATCCTAGGGTAATTCACCGCTCTAGCCAAGCCGTGGTCCACCCGGGGTATCTACAGTGGCGACTCTGCTGGGGATATAGAGGATTAAATTGCGTTTTTATTTTTGGTGTTCTTTTATTTTTTTCTGGGCATTCTGGTTAAAAAAGGGTAGGAAGCGCTCGCGTATGGCCTCTTGCCTAAAGCGCGGCGTTCGACCCTAATTACCAGAATCGCCCGCCTCCCATCTTGTCCTTCAATTCATGTTTCTGTGCTAACGTTTACTGCAGGGGAAAAAGTTCTATAATTTAGGGTCAAGGCAATCCTTGAACCCACTGATTTGCAGGTACTGCCCAGAAGCGAGCGCCTCCACTTCTCTCAGTCTAACGCGCGCGCCTCCCGAGTAGCATCTGAATGCGCGCGCTTCTGGGCATTTTCCCCAGAAAAAAAACAGTAAACAGAATGGGCAGTTTTGACAGTGTGTGGGCACCGGGCCTGCACAGAACAACTTTTATTTCCTGTTCATTTTTATCGGTCACACGGGTGATTCGAAAGTTGTAAATTACGTGCTTATGTTTTTTATTTCCTTTGAAAAAAAAAAAAAAATTATTTGTCACTTGTTAGACCTCACACTACGCGCACAATTCTTATCAACTGCTCACTATCGAGTCGCACAAGTCCAACCCCAAACCCGTCGAGGCCCGTCCTAGAAGTTTCAAGCTCCACCAGACCTTGACTCTTTCGAAGCGGTAAACCTCAGCCCGTGGCGTAGTTCACGACTACATGCCGGGGGTGACCTTTAAGCCTCATATTTAAGCCGAGCACAAACCACACAATTCTAGTTAGGGTTCTAACACTCCGTGACTCAAGTCGGTTTCCATGTGCCGAGATTTCCCTAAACTAATGTTTCAAATCATACATGCCAACTTGTTGATACGGACGCAATAAAAATCCGTCCCCAAAAGTGGTTATTTTGGACGAAAATAAAAAATCCGTCCCCGCATGTATGCTTTACTACATTGATTTAGTTTAATCCCGATACATGTAGGATTCAAAAACGTGGTGGAATCCGATGAGTATATGGGACCGCGAGATGGTCTATATACTAGTGTGACGATTCCATTATCTCTTAGAAAACCCCAAAAGGGACCCCGTCCCTCCGACTTACAAAAAAAAAAAAAAAGAGTCATTTTTTTTTATGGTCGAGTCTTTTTTCCTTGTTTGTGGGTGTTATTTTACTCAAAAGGTATTGTGGGCCAACCTAAGATCAACCGTGTTCTCTCAATAGGTCCAATGGCTTCCAACAGCAACAACAACAAGGGTGAGAATACTTCCGTGTCCAACGAAAGGCTCTTCAACATAATAAGAGTCATGGGGGAACAAATGGATAGACTTGTCGAGGATGCCCGCCGCAAGGACGATTTGTGGCAAGACCGTCTTGATCTCGAGAGGAAAATTCACGAGGAAGAAGTGTCCGAACTTAAGGCTCGTTTGCAAGAGCTCACCGACAACAAGGAAAAGGTCCACGGTAAAGCATTCTCAAGTGGCTCATCCCTCAAAAGTCACAAAGGTGCACAACGACCGTATCTATACCCCTCTCAATGGCATGGCTGTCACCAAGCCTATGAAAATCTCAAAGCAAAGGGACAAAATTTCTCCTCTCCAAGGGTACAAGCAACCACAACCGTTACGTCGCAACCATGCCCACCACAAGTGGTGTGACTATCACCAATGCAGCGGTCATCTCACCGAGGATTGCTTCTCCCTCCGCGACATCATCCAAGATTTGTTGACAGTGGTGAATTACCGTGGGTGAAGAACAACAGTTAGAGAGTGAGAACATGCAAGAACTCATCAAGGAAGGGCTCAGATTTGAAATAGGGTCTCAACAAGAGATCATGCCGCAAGGAAGGCTACAACGACAATGGGGACTACAGCAACAATCTCCGTTTCTCTTTCTCTACCTAGTAATAGGAATAAAAAAAAAGAGTCAAAGTCCTCTAAGTGTGCATCAATGTTTTCTCTCGTCCCATGTTAAATGTTTGAGTCCATTGAGTCATCAAATAAAAGTCGTTCTTGTCCTCATACACTCTTCCAAGTTGTTCAATTAATTCTTGGCAAAATGATGAAAAAAATGTCTAAACACGTTTTAGAACGAAGGCCATCGCTTGAACGCCTAGGGGCTAAACATCGACGACGGCATCAACAACGAAGACATCAACAACGACGAAATCAAGACAAAGAAAGGTGGAGCAACAATCATGAAGTAAAGTTTTCAAAAGGGATAAAAAAAAAAGCTCGCTAGGTTGAAATCCTCAATCAACCTAGAAAAGTTAGAGAAAAAAAAAAAAAAAAAAAATCCCCCTCAATCAAAGAAGTACAACAACAACATCATTCCACCAAACGAAGGACGAAGCAACATCGACAACAATCACGACGAAGCAACAATTCATCACGGCGAATGGAGATCCACAAGAACTACGGTGACCTGAGCCTCTACACTGGAGGAACGTAGGCAACCTTCGGGTCCGGTCTCATGCAAGAAAGAAGATATGTTTAGCGCTAGCGCGTTATGGTGATCAGCCTTCATCTCGAACTTGTCAAGACATCTTTGTACGATTCATTTGCCAATGAATTAATCACCAAAAAGATTGAACAACTTTCCTAGATTTAGAATCGCTTTCACGTTCCTTGTCGAGTCTAGGGGTTTCTCTTCTTTTTGTGATACTCCCAGCTTCTTGCAATCAAACTGGGGCTTCTTCTCTTCTCTCTAATGAATTACTTGCCTTCGTGAGTCATTCAATAAATATATACAAAGTCAATACTAGGGACACTTCCCTAGTCGAGTCAATGTCACTCATATTTAGTGACAAGAGGTCTTCACCGCAAAATCACATGTCTTATCTCCTCAGCCATAGTCAATGCACACTTCCTCATTAATCGAGTAAAAAAAAAAGAAGACGCAAAAGAGATGCCCGCTAGATCGAAAACCCGAAAGGGCGGTCTAGGCAAAAAACAGGGTGCGTCATAAAAAAAATAAGAGAGTGAGAGAGAGAAGGGAAAGAGAAATGGAGATCTCCGGCCTCTAAGGAAGACAACTGCACAAGCTCTACATTGGATCTCCTCAGCAAGTCAATTCCCCACCGAGTCAACTTTGGGATTGCAAAAGGCTCGACAAGATATGGCACCATCAAGGTTGTCTTGGGTTATCGGCATCATTCTCCAGCAGTGTGCATTTTGGGTTCATGAAAAGAAGGCCGTGGTAACCAAGACCCATCTGAGAACGAGCCATTATAAAAGGGCACGAGGTTGCACAAATAATCCCTAGCTAGTCAATTGGCTTGGGCAGCAAATAGCAACAACATGTGTCTCAGTTTTCAAAGCTTCTGCAAGTATGTGCTTCTAAAGTACGCCGAAAGGCTCCCGAGAAATGGAGTAGCTCTTGCCATGTCCTCTCATGTTTGTTCCCTCGCACGAGGATGAGTCACTCTTGCTTTGCTCAACAAATGGTGACGCCCTAGGGGCTATGTGACTCAAGAACAAAGGCTTCTTTTGCTTCATTTTACAATCAATAAGCCCCAAGGGCTACGCTCAAGAAAGATGTATGAGACTATCCTCAAAGTCTCTCAAAAGGGATGTTAAAAAAAGCCCTCTTGTCATGTATGCTCGTACTCGTTCCCCCAATCAAGGATGGACCTTTCTCGCAATCAATGATGGCACTCTAGGGGCTACGGTCAAGTCCTAAAGGCTCCCTCGGCAAGAAGCAATTCACTTCAATGTCCCCAGCAACATTTGAAGCTTTATACCGAAAGGTCTCAAGGGGCTTTGCAATCTACAATCTTTTAGGGCTACGGCATTACAGTGATACAAACAAAGGGCAATATTGGGGCGTCGTAATTAACAAGCTTTTGGGTAGTGGTACCCGAGCAATACAATTTGGGTAGTAGTCTTATGGCTCCATGAAAGAGATCAAGCTTCAATGGTCCCTCAACACTTCCAGTCAAAAGGCCTCTTGGTTTAAATGAAGGCTCCGATGATATGAATGAATTTTATGATTCTGTTAGAACTCATAGCGAGATTCTGAAGGAAGTCTTAGAGAAAAGGAAAAAAGATTCAATATGCTAGACTCACCCAGCTGAGTTATAGCGGGCAATGCCAATATGTTAACTCTATAAGCAGAGTTACGGCCAATCCCAATGTTTCTGCAATACAGCACCCCCTTCTCCAAGATCAAAAGCACAGGTTGCATCCGAAGATCCGCCGTCGGTTCAACTCAAGAAGACTCGAGCAAAACATACCGTTCGAGACTTTATCACGCCAAGACCTTATCATATGCAACAACATCACCATCTCCCACGAGACGTCTCCCGAAGACCGTACCATTTTCAAATGGACCTTCCGCCATTTGGGTATCAACCACAAAAAAGGGCCATCCATCTCAAGAGAGAAAGAGCGAGATCACTTTCATGAGTTCTATCCAATAGTGCATCCGCTCTAATACAATGCCAAGATAAGTTGGGGCTTCACACCGAAAGGTCTCCACATCCCGCCATCTACAAACTTGATAAGCCCATGACATTTGGGGCTTAGCAATCTCTCAAAGCTTGGTATCAATGATCTTCTTTTGGGGATGCCCACGTCGACAACGAAGAGATAGTTTATTTGAATGGGCTAAGAGTTGATTCATCTTGGGGCTTCATAAGCCATTCAAAGTTCAGCATTCGAGGGGCTTTACAGTCAGCAACCCCTGACATCTCGGCATCAATAATCCTTTTAAAGCCCCATAAACGACAAATCTCTTGGGGCTAGACATCAATTTCGTTGGACACCACGGCAACGACGACATAATTCAGTGAGGCAATTCGGACTTCGATTGAACACGACTTGGTCTTGGGTTGGCTTACAAACACACAATGGTTAAAATGGTTCACCCACGAACTAAAAAAAAATATCTTTTTCTCACGTGTGTGCATATTCATTTCTTTATAATTAAAAAAAAGATTTTATTTTTTTTTTCTTTTCTTGTGCAAAAGTATGCGCTTTACTTTGCTTTGCTCTCTAGCATTCCTCCCCAGCATCCTTGAACTACGCTGGTCTGATTCTCTTAAAGGGATACGTAGGCAGCCTTTTGGCACGACCAACCCACCATCCAGAATACCATCTCGCCGACACTCCTTCAAAGGCAAGAACAATCCATCACCATCAACATCATCATTCTCCATCCAAAGCATGGACATTCTTCATCAAAAGTATCAACATCCTTCAGCAATCCATCCCAATCAAGCGGCAATGGTAAGTGAAGGTATGAACATCATTCATCTCAAGCACTCCGCTTTCAAAAATCACTTCACACACAGAATCACTTTACTTCTCTCTCATACAAACTGCATTCAAATCACATCACACCACAAGCACAATTTTCCTCATAACTGCCATTTCACATCTCATACATGTCACAAGCACATATACCTGCAAAGCACACACTTAACATGTATCACCACAAGGCACAACAGCATCTGCGACTCAAGGCACTTCATCCCCAACAGAAACAACTGCGCCTACAATCCCATAGAGTCAACGATTACAGTTCAATGACAACAACTCGGTCCATGGTGAGCCGCAAAATCACCACCTTTTCCATCAAGCAACACAACAATATCACATATCGGCAAACAGAGCCTCGGTTCCCGCCATTCGCAAACGGATCCCGCATCAGCAAACGGATCCCGCACCAGCAAACGAATCCCGCAATCAGCAAACGGATCCCGCACCAGAAAACAGATCCCGCACCAAGCAAACGGATCCCGCACCAGCAAACGGATCCCGCAACAGCAAACGGATCCCGCATCAGCAAACGGATCCCGCTTCAGCAAACGGATCCCGCATCAGCAAACGGGTCCCGCATCAGCAAACGGATCCCGCACTCAGGCAACCGATCCCGCATCAGCAAACGGATCCCGCATCAGCAAACGGATCCTGCATCAGCAAACGGCCCCACCAGCAAACGGATCCCGCACTAGCAAAGGACCCGCATCAGCAAACGGATCCCGCTTCAGCAAGACGGATCCCGCCATATCCTTTTCTATACCAATAAAGCCGCTCACACAGGGAGCGCACCCCCATCTTTCACAATTTCAAATTTCACCACTTTCTTTAAATTGCGGTCGTTGTGGGCCGCCTTAAGCCACCACACCATTTTAAATTTTGTGGCCGTGGTGGGCCGCCTCAAGCCACCACACCTTTTAAAAAATTTTGTGGCCGTGGTGGGCCCGCTCAAGCCACCACACCCTTTTAAAATATTGTGGCCGTGGTGGGCCGCCTCAAGCCACCACACCTTTTTTTAAAATTTTGTGGCCGTGGTGGGCCGCCTCAAGCCACCACACCTTTTTTAAAAATTTGTGGCCGTGGTGGGCCGACTCAAGCCACCACACCTTTTTAAAAAATTTTGTGGCCGTGGTGGGCCGCCTCAAGCCACCACACCCTTTCCATCCCGTGAAGCCGCTCACACAGGAGCGCACTCCTATCCTTTGTAACTTCAAATTCCTGCTTTATCGAGTCTTTGTTTCTCTTGTCGATGTCCTCGGCGGTTGTCTTTCTTTCGTCGACGCCTTTTGCTTCGCAATCCACGTCGCCGAGGGGCTCTGTAGACACCCCGCCTTGGACCTCTCACCTGATTGCATACATAGTATTTTATTTAACTTGATTTTGTTAATTTCTGTTATTTCTGTTAAGTTCCTAACTGATTCCGTTAGTTTTGGACTAAACTGCATAACAGAGTTAACTTTTAGAGTCATTTCTGTCATTCTGTCGTTTTAGCCCCGTGGGCGCTTCCGGCACCGTCAATGGGTCGCGCGCGCGTTTGGTCCAATAGGCCGGACCCGCGCGCTTCCCGCTTTGGCAGTAACGGATAGCACCAATTTCCCTCCCTTTTCTTATTTAGAAAATCTCTTCTTGATCACAAACACCTCCTTTTTACATCCACATTCATTCCCCCTTATTTCATAACTCCCAAATCCTTTATTCTAGCCATTCTTCATAAAACAAAATATTCTTTTTGTTATTATTTGATTTTCTCTTTATATTATTTATTTTTTATTTATCTTATTTGTGATGGTCAATTCCATCTCACATGGATTGACCAATTTCCCTCCAACTTTCCCTCCTATTTTACCTATAAAAGCCATCTTCTTTACCTTCGAAAAAGGACCTCATTTTTTAGACCTGAACACTTTCTCTTTACACAAACTCTACACAAATTCTCCCAACAAGAGTTTTAACAACAAAACTCTAAGGTTAACACAACCATTTCTCTACAACAACACCACTTTCAAGTCAAGGTTTCAAGTTCTTTTTTTAAAGGTACAACTTTTCTCTTTCTCTTTTATTTATGTCTTACTAGTATGCAATCTCCATAAAAGGAATACAACCAAAAGGCCACTTCACTATTGAAGTTTGGTCAAGGTTACATTCCAACATTCCAAACACTAATTAAATCCATTCATTCTTATGTAATTGTTTAGCATATTCAACATGTAATCTTTTAGCATAAATTAATTAATAAAATCATTCTTTTTATTCCCCTTTTCTTCTCATCTCAATTGTTAGCACATTTTTTATATCAATAAATGAAGGACATTAGCACTAGAACACCAAAGTAGCAAGACCCGCGTAAGCGGGGTGGAGTGGGTGTTTAAGTACTTCCCACTCCGTCACCTAACCCCCGAACCTTTCTCTTCCGAATCTCTGGTTTTCGTACAAAAATTGGCTTTCTTTAGTTTTTTCTTATGTTCCTCTAAACCATAGGTGGCGACTCTAAAATCAAGTAGACATCCTAGGGTAATTCACGCTCTAGCCAAGCCGTGGTCCCCCGGTGGGGTATCTACAGAAGGTCCCTCCACCAAAGGCAAGCGGTCCAAAACGACCGCGTCTACACTCTCTCAATGGCATGACCATCACCGAGGCCTATGAAGCTCTAAAGGCCAAGGGACAAATCACCCCTCTTCAAGGGTACAAGCAACCACAACCGCTCCATCCCAATCATGCCCACCACAAATGGTGTGACTACTATCAATGCACCGGCCCACCTCACCGAGGATTGCTTCTCCATCCGCAACACCATCAAGACTCATAGACAAGAAGGAATTCATAATCCCTAATGAGGGTGGTGTCAATGTAATAGAGGTAGGAGAGTTTGAAGGAACCACTCATTCGATCCCAATTGTGAATGAGGGCTCCGATGATATGAATAAACTTGATAATTCTTGTTATGTGTGACTTATGATGAGATTATGAGGGAAGTCTTAGAGAATAGGAAAAAGAAGCTACAAGGGACCGTGAACGTGCTCACTCGCAGTGGCGAGTAACAACGAGCACAATCCCTCCCAATACCGCAGCAACCAGCACCTCTTCTCAAAGATCGCAAGCACGCGACATACCCGAAGATCCTTTGTAACACAACTCAAGAAGACGCAAGCCAACATATCCATCTGGGACCTTATTGCATCATCAAAGAAACACCGAGACCTCGTCATCAAGAACTTGGATGACACATCAGTCTCTCCCGACACGACTCCTGAGGACCTCACAGCAATGATAGGTCACATTCACTTCGGCAATGTCATCACTTTCGCCGACATGGACCTCCCGCCATTGGGTCCGAACACAATGAAGCCATCTACCTCAAAGTAAGGGCAAGGGGGAGACCCATCTCGAGAGTTCTAGTAGACGGTGGTTCTGCACTCAACTTAATGCCGAGCCGAGTCATGGGCATACTGGGGCTCAAAAGCTCTGATTTACAACCTCCGCCCAAGTCATAGAGAGTACGACAGCACTGCCCGTACAGTTTGGGAATGTTAGAAGTTGATATCGAATTTGGGAGCATGATCATGTCCGTCCCATTCCAAGTACTTGATGTCCCGCTTCATTCAACTTACTTCTGGGCCGACCTTGGATCCACAGTTCCAATGCGGTACCTTCCACTCTCCATCAGTGTGTCAAGATCAGAAATGGGGATGAGATAGTCACTATCATGGCCGAGAATGTCACCATCCACAGAAATGGGGGACAACCCGTTCACCAAGTCCAACACGGGATAGAAGACGCCACTCTCTCCGGCGTCAACACCATCGACAAAGAAGGGGGAAACAGACAACGGACCCTCGGTAATCCTAAAATCCTCCGCATGATGAGGAACATGAATCACTTTCCCGGTCTTGGCCTAGGGAAGCATCAACAAGGGATATTGCACCCCGTGGAAGTTCCTTTTGTCAAGAACAAGTTTGGTCTGGGATACGAGCCTACCGAAGACGACTTGAAATACGAGCAAGCAGTCAAGAATCAAAAGACCCGAGCTCACAAAGAAGGTCGACAATATGAAATCCCTGACTTGAGACCCTACCACAACACACTAAACGGCTACTTTGTTCGCCAAGGGGAAGATGTCCCGTACATGATCTTTCCCGAACCGTGGGTTAACGACAAGGGCGTCAGAAAGCCCGGTCTCGAGATCTTCACTGATTGTGAACTCCCGACGTAAGAAAAGGAAGCCTACTCCAAAGTCACCCCGAGAGTGGTGGGGCAAGAAAGTGACTATAGAGTCCGAGGTAGAGGTTACCGTGAGGGAAGAATTATCCGATCTAGCCTCCATGTTCGAAGAATTTGTCATCATGGACGATTGCCAAGTCAACGCCATCTACGACACCATTGTCAGAAAGGAAACCATCAGTGAGATCCCGCCAAGCTCCGAGCCAATCAACAACTGGTATTCAACGAAGGGGCCCTTAGTGTCCGAAGATTTCTTGGTCCGAGAAATGTGGTTGAATACCCCGTACAACAACAAAGGAAGAGCGGCTCACACTTACTTTCGAGTCCGAGAGTGTTTCTAATGTCCTCACCCAAGAGGATATGGAGGCAATAGCCGAGCGTGTGTTTCCTTTCTTTGCTAATGAAAAATTTGATATTTCTGAGTACCCCGAGATTGCAAACATCATAAATGATGAATTAACTAATAACGAACTTAATGAACAAGTTAATAACGATTCAAATTATGATGAAATAGACCACGGAAAACATAACATACCTAAATGAACTAGCTCAACAGGTTCGTTGTCGTGGTGAAAATGGTACAGGGGCTGATGAAGAATTGCATGTTGTTAATCTGGGTACCGACGAAGAGCCGAAAGAAACCAAGATTGACAGCTTCTTCAAGGGGAAGACAAGGACAGATTGACTGCAGACTGCTCTACACTGCTCAAAGAGTTTGTGGATGTATTCGCATGGTCGTACAAAGACATGCCGGGTTTGGACAGAAAGGTCGCGGAGCACAGAATTCCGATCAGAGAGGACGCCAAGCCAGTAAAGCAGAAGCTCCGAAAGATCAAGCCAGAATGGTCTCTACAAGTAAAGAGAGAGATTGAAAAGATCCTCAGTGTGGGTTTCATCAAAGTCATTGAGTATCCGACTTGGCTAGCCAACATTGTGACAGTCAGAAAGGCAAACGGCAAGGTTCGAGTTTGTGTGGACTTCCGGGATTTGAACAAAGCTTCCCCGAAAGATGATTTTCCACTACCAAACATCGACATTCTCGTCGATTCAACTGCCAACTATGAAGTCCGCTCATTTGTGGACGATTTTGCCGGTTACAATCAGATTCTCATGTCTGAAGAGGATCAACACAAGACAGCTTTCACAAATCGTGGGGGACCTTCTGCTACACAGTCATGCCGTTCGGACTAAGGAACGCTGGGGCTACCTACCAGAGGGCTGTTACGGATCTATTCCACGACATGATTCATAAAGAGATTGAGGTCTATGTGGACGACATGATCATCCATTCAAAGGGAACCGATGGTCAACATTTGATCGATCTTCGCAAGTTCTTTGAAAGGCTTCGACAACACAACATGAGACTCAATCCCGCAAAATGCACTTTTGGGGTCGTCAGAGAAAGGTTCTCGGTTACATGGTCACTGAGAGGGGAATCGAAGCCGATCCTCCAAAATCAGGCAATCATTGACATGCCTCCCCAAAAACACAGAATGAAATCAAAGGTTTCATGGGCAGACTTCAATACATAAGTCGGTTTGTGCACCAACTCACTTCCATGTGTGAGCCGATCTTCAAGCTACTCAAGAAGAATGTGGCCCTAGAATGGACCGATGCGTGCCAAGAAGCCTTTGACCAAGTGAAACATTACTTGACATGCCCTCCAGTTTTGGTCCACCGCACAAGGAGAAGCCTCTCTTGCTCTATCTCACTGTCAATGATGAAGCCCCTAGGGGCTATGTTAGCACAAGAACAGCGAGACTCCACAAAATAAAACACTATCTACTTTGTCAGCCGCCGGTTTCAAGGAGCTGAAAAGAACTACTCTGTCTTAGAGAAGTCTTGTGCTGCATTGGTCTGGGTTACTCAAAAGCTCAACATTATATGGAGGCCTTCCCAATTAAGTTGGTAGCAAAAGTGGACCCGCTCCCTACATCTTCGAGAAGCCTTTCATGTCAACAAGAATAGCCAAATGGTATTTCATGCTCGCCGGCCACGATATCACTTACGTCACACTCAAAAACCATCAGGGGGAAAGTGTTCAGTGATCAGCTTGCTGAATTTCCGTGTGACGAAGTGAAGGGGGAAGATGTACAGTTCCCGACGAGCATTTAATTTGCGCTACAACAGAGGAAAATAAGTGGTAACTTTTTTTCGATGGCGCAGCCAATAAGCATGGATATGGCATAGGGATGTTACTTGTTGACCCAAAGGACATGTATACTCCAATCGCATCCGCCTCGAATTCGAAGCCACTAACAACACCGCTGAGTACGAAGCTTGCATAGCGGGGCTCGAAGCAGCCCTCGAGAGAAATGTCGAAAGTTTGGAAGTATTCGGTGATTCCTTGCTATCATCAACAGACATCTGGAAAATGGAAGATTCAAGACTCGACTCTGCAATGGTATGGTCAACATATCGAGGAGTGGTTGAACAGTTTCAAGAAATCACTTCAACTACCTGCCAAGGGACAGAACCGTTTTGCTGATGCACTAGCCACCATCGCTTCACTGGTCGAAATGCCTGAGGGTAAAATGGTGAAGCCCTTCAAAATTTCCCGACGAAACAGTCCGGCATACTGCATGAGTATGAGATCAACGAGGTCCAAGCAAACTCCCCGTGGTACGCAGATATCATGAATTTCCTCAAGGATGGTACTCTCCCGAGAACAACATAAGAAGTCTCAAATGGCATTGCAAAGACTAGCCTCCCGATATGTAATGATTGGGGACAGAGTCTACAAAAGGCACCACGAGGGGGTCAATCTCCTATGTGCAAATGAGACCGAAGCTCAAGAAATAATGCATGAGATCCACGAAGGTGAATGTGGGCCCCACATAAAGGTTTATGTTGGCCAAAGAAGATACTCCGCATGGGTTATTATTGGAGTACCATGGAAAAGGACTGCATCGAGAAGGTAAAGAGGTGCGCCAAATGCCAAATCCATGCCAATCTACAGCACGCTCCCCCTTCACAGCTTTACAATATGACCACGCCTTGGCCTTGTTGGGGCATAGACATCATCGGCAAAGTTCACCCTACTAGAAGCAACAGATAATATTTCGTCCTAGTAGCCGTGGACTATTTTACATAATGGGTCGAAGCATAGGCTTACCGAGTTCTCAACGCCAAGAAAGTGGCCGAATTCGTAAAAACCCACATCATGTGCCGGTACGGCGTTCCTCATGAGATTATCTCAGACAACGGTTCTCACTTTGAGAAAGAGATGGACACACTCATGGTAGAATACAAGATCACTAAGCACAAGTCATCTCCATACCGCCCTCAAGCAAACGGCGCGGTCGAGGCAGCTAATAAGACAATCGAGACCATTGTGAAGAAAATGGCCTCCACTGGAAGGGATTGGCCCAAAAAGTTACCTCTAGCATTATGGGGCTACCACATGTCAATACGGACAGCGACTGGAGAAATTCCTTATGCACTGGTATATGGTTCTGAGGCTGTAGTACCAATAGAGCTTGAAGTTCCATCCCTGCGGGTCCTCCTCGAGAACCAAGTCAATGAAGTCGATTGGATGCAAAGTCGATATGAACAGCTAGCCATACTCGACGAGAAAAGGCTAAGGGCAATCGAACGTACGAGGGCCTACCAACAAAGAATGGCTAGGGCTTTCAACAAAAAGGTGAAGCCTCGAAACATCAGTGTGGGAGATTTGGTCCTAAGACAATACCCTCCTAATGCCATGAACCCCCTTGGAAAATGGGGACCCCGATGGATCGGTCCGTACATAGTCAAGAAGATACTAAGAGGCGGTGAAGTCTGACTCGTGGATTTAGACGGAGATCAGCTGCCAAAGGAAGTCAACCTTGACAAATTGAAGAGATTTTACGTCTAATAAACGAAGACCATAAAAAAAAAGCTCGCTAGGTTGAAAACCCGCAAGGGCGGCCTAGGAAAAAATTAGAGCACGTGCAAAAAAGAAGCCCGCTAGATTGAAAACCTGAAAGGGCGGTCTAGGCAAAAAACAGGGTGCACAAAAAAAAAATGGTCTTCGTTTGTTTGAACTACGGAGACCTGAGCCTCTACACTGGAGGAACGTAGGCAACCTCGGGTGCGGTCTAAAACATAAAAAATACCGAAATCATTTCAAATTAACGAGATGCAATTTTTTATTCATTCACTAAATCATCTTCATCATACAATGAAATGTTGAGCTATTAAAGACATTAAAACATTAAATCCAAAACAAGTGGTCTATTCTAATTGCAATCTCTCGAGGGTACTAGGAAAAATCTAATTTTCTCTTGGTCTTTGAAGGACCACCCGAACGACCATCAATCCTACTCTTCTTGGGAGGCCTAGGGACACTGATGCAGACTGATATCTTCTGCGCAACCGAACGCCTCCGAGCATAAAAGTCATCCAACGGGGTACCAAAAGGGTCGGTCAGAATGTTGTTCACATCAGCAGCAGCTTCCTTTTACCTCAAAACACTGCTAGGCTCAAAGTCCCTTCCTAGCAACTCAGCCCGAAGAGCATCTACCCAAGTAATGCCGCGGTAGACGGTACCAAGCAAATGATCCAAATAACTCTCGAGAAGAAAAATATTGCCCCGGTGCAATGGAGCGGAAGCCCAACGGTCACTATCATCTCCCCAAGCCGACTGGAGCTCACTCGAGAAGTCTGGACCCATATAAGAAACTGGACGAAGTACCCCATTCCTCGTAAAAGGAATTATTTGCTGACGACTCCGAACTGTCTCAAAACCCGTTCTGGCTGATAAAACGAAGAGTCCCTCAATCCGGGTAAAAACCACATGCTGAAAACCGAAGGTCCACTCCACAAAAGGGCGAAGACCCCAAGGACACCATCAATGTCAGCTGTTAAGACGAGAAGCAAAAAATCTCCTCCAACCCTCTTCGGTCAAATCTCTAATCAGCAACCGACGCCATGAACAGCAAAAGGGAAAGGTCGCCATCCAACGCATAAAGCCTGAAATGCTCCCGAAGCCATATGGTCAAAATCAAAGGCTTCCCCGTCGCATCTCGCCCGTACGGTGCAATTCGTCCAAACCATGCAAGGTCTCTCTACAACGAGCGGAATTATGCTAAATCCCTGTCCTTTCGCCTGCAACACAATTTCAGCCAACTGCGCATCCGCAGTACCCAGGGGAGTGACAAACAAAACCTCGCTGAAAAGGCAGACAGCCATGGCATTTCTCTAAAGGACTGAACCACGACATCTTCCGAATGCAAACTGAAAAACATCGGAAGCTCAGTTATGTCAACAACGGTCCCGTGCACCATCTTCTTCACCTCTCCAACAGGGAGATTCAGAATGTCAACCCAAGAATCAACAACACCGCGGTGATACTTGGGGACGGCAATCCGACCGGCCAAAGGCATACCCAAAATCATCAACGGTCGGCACCATTTCATTAGCCGAAAAGTTGAATGTATGGCTATCATGTTGGTAGTGGTGCCTAGGCACGTTTAATAAAGTTGTAATTGTTATTATTTATTTATATCAATAAAGAGATGTTTTGATTATTATTGTGTTCATGTTTACTTATAATAATCCCCGTCCCTAGTACTTGTTAAGCATTAGTATAAAGGCTAAATGGTCATGGGATGATCATGTTAGATTTATGGGTACTTGTTTGGACAAAGGTACTGGACATGACCCGCTCTATGAGATTATGTCATGGTCTATGTCATACAGAAATCCTCATATTAGTTATGTCATTGGAATCCTTGACATGAAGTTATTATAGTCTTCCACTTGATGAACATTATGTTTGACATATCAAACGCTATTTAACCGAGTAGTTATAAAGGGGTATGATTGGCATAATCGGAATCCCGTTGGGAAGAATAATAAGCTAATGGATTTGTCCCTCCTCGGAGAGATGTCAAGCTTGGGCCACTCGTAGGAATGAGTTGATGAAATGGTTCGGCCGGACTCAGATGAATGATGGATCAATGTCATTGGATTATCAACATATTCGAATCGAGAAAGTATTGAACAAAACAAGTTGACTGTTTGACCATGACTTGTGTTCAATGACATCGTGGACAAAGGGATTGTGACATATTCTAAAGGAATGCGAACTTGTATCTAGTTATACTATTTGGGTAGGTATATGACGGTTTGCTAGAACCTAATTCATATCTTATGGGATCATGTTTGAGCTCATTGCCAACTTAGTATAATCCTAGAGGGTCACACACAATAGAACGAATCTTTAAAGGGACTATATTGGATTTTGAAATTCTGGACATCTGAAGAGTGGGCGACCGCACAGTATTGACTGGGCGGCCGCACACTTAGTCAGTTTTATACCAGTTTTGCTTCAGATAGTTGTGCGGACCGCCACAGATGATTTGGGGCGGCGCACCCCAAGTGCTGGCGGTGGCAGATTCCTAATTTGATTTGAAAAGAATTTTGGAAGGATTTGACACAAGTTTCCTATTTGGAATAGGTCATACTTGTGTATAAAAGACCAAATTCGGCCAGCACTCAAAGCTAATGATTTGTGAGTCTCAAAGAGTTTGAGAGAGGGTTTATTTTGTTCCAAGACATTCTTGGTTGAGGAACAAAATAGTACACAAAATAAATTCCATATAGTTCTTTTGATTGTGAAAAAGTGTTTCACAATTTGGTCTAGCAACCAAGATCAAAGAAGCTCCTTTGATATTCGTTCAAAGTGTGGATACCGCTAGAGGGTGAAAATCATCATCTTCAAAGTTCGTGTTCAGCTTTGTGATCGTGATCAAGTCTTCAAACTCCACCAAAGACCAAGAGAATTTGATAGCCATCGAGGGTTAGTTTATTCCTTTATTCTTATGTCGTATTTGATTTAATCGTATGAACGGATCCATGGCTTTGGGTTTCAAAATTTTAAATGCTAAATTCCGCTGCACATGTTTGATCGAAACCCAACATATCACAATCCCAAAAGGCTGCAGCAGCCTTCAACAAGTCCCAATCCGGCTTCAATGTCTGCTAAGTGAAGAGAATTCGAAGCCCGAAATCTTTGATGAAGGCATTTTTGGGATGGATCTTGAAAGAATACACGAAGGTCGACAAATCCTTCTCGTAACTCTTGACAACCTCGTCATCAAGACTAAAAAAATTGGAGGCCATAGGAAAGAAGGTTATAAGCAAGATTGGGTAATAGAATGGTGTTCAAAAATGACAGAAAAGGGCTGTTGGAATCGAATTGTCGACCAGAAGCTGATATTATAGCTGTTGGAGGATCTTTTGGCCAGCAAATATCAGGCCCTGAATTTCGCCTCCAAGAGGCACGCGCCTCCCGACGCTGGTCTACAAGGCGCGCCCGTCCCGTCTCCAAGAGAGGAAGCGCCCGCGTCCCAGGCATAAGAAGGCTCCAAAAATAGCCCTTGTCAGTTCAAGAAGGAAGCTCAGGCACGTTCAAACGCCTTCAACCTGCAAGAAATCAATCTAAGCAAAGAGAGAAGCTCAAGCGACGACAGCAAACCCTCGGCTGGGCACACATTAATTTGGTCCGCCCTTAAGGCATGTCTAAAAACTGAAATAAGATAGAAACTCCCACTCAAAGTAGGGTGTCTTCCTTTTTTTCCAAAAAATCAGTTTCTACAATTCATCCCCAGCACAAAGCACTCCGCAGTCAACTGTGCCCGCACCCCATCAAAAGTCAAAGTCAAACAGTCAACATCAAAGTACGACTCACGACAACAATTTGGTCCGGGATGAGCCACAGAATCATGCTTCTTCATCAAACAAAATCTACATCCATCCAAAGCAGACGGCTCCAGGTCCCACGCTTCAGCAAACGGTCCCCGGGTCCCGCACTTCAGCAAACGGTCCCGGGTCCCGCACTTCAGCAAACGGTCCCTCGGGTCCTGCACTTCAGCAAACGGTCCTCTGGGGGGTCCCGCACTTCAGCAAACGGTCCTCCGGGGTCCCGCACTTCAGCAAACGGTCCTCTGGGTCCCACCACTCCTCTAGCAAACGGATCTTGCTATCAGCAAACAGGACCACTTCCAGCAAACGGATCTCGCTCTCAGCAAACAGTTCCCGCTTCCAGCAAACGGATCTCGCTATCAGCAAACAGATCCCGCTTCCAGCAAACGGATCCTGCTATCAGCAAACAGATCCCACTATCGGCAAAGCCGCTCACACAGGGAGCGCACCCTTATCTCTCGAAGCCACTCACACAGGAAGCGCACTCTATCCCCCGCAATTTTAGATCCTGCTTTCATCGAGTCTGTTCTTTTTCTTAGTGATGTCCTAGGCGGATGTCTGTCTTTCATCGGCGCGTTTGCTTCGCAATCCACGCCGCCGAGGAGCTCTATAGACAACCCCGCCTTGGACCGCTCACCCGATTCCACACTTGATTTTGTGTTTCTCCCTCTTTTAAGTGTTTTTCTGTTAGTTTCTGTTATTTTGGTAAGGTCCAGACGGACTCCGTTAAGTCCCGGGACTAAACTGAATAATAGTTCTACCTTCTAGTCCATTCTGTCAAAGTTTGCTTCTCAGAGTCGCGCGCCTCCGCCCCTGAGGCCAGACGTTCGCGCCTTCCGCCGCCTAGTGGATGCGCGTGCTTCTGGGGCGTGTCAGTTACAGATTCTGCCCAAGAATCTCTCCCTTGCTCATTATACATGATTTTGCCGGGAAGATTTTTGGAGACTCCGTTTGGCTCCAAAAACAGTCTTTTTTCAAACTATAAAAACCCCTCCAATCCATCATTGGAGGGGACCTTGGACATCATCACTTTTAAAACCTTTTTACTCACTTCTTTCCTAGATTCTTCTGGGACTTCTTCTTCAAAGTATTCAACCTCTTCTTCAAGGCTTTATAAGAGGTTCTTTTTGAAGGATACTATAGGTAAATGTTCTTAAACATTCTCCTCCTCTTCTTCTTCTTCTTTTTTCTTCTTCTTCTTCTTCTTCTTCTTCTCTTCTTCTTTCTTCTTCTTCTTCTTCTTCTTCTTCTTCTTCTTCTTCAATCAAATGTGCAATCACCCAAAACCATTTGGACATGACACCAACGGTCCTTTCATTACATTGAATTGGCCTAGGAGTCATCTCCCTACATTTCAAACTCTAAAACCCCTTTTTTATCATCATTTAATAGGAAGAACACATTTATCTTTAAAAGTGAATTATGAACAAACAAGACCGACTTTGCTCGGGCGAAATGGGTGTTTAAGTACTTCCCATTTCGTAACCTAACCCCGAACCCCTCATCCCAAAGAATCTCTGTTTTCGTAAATCAAAACTTAGGCTCATAAACATTAGGTTTTCTTACGTTCCTCAAAAACGTGGGTGGCGACTCTAAAAAACAAATTAGACATCCTAGGATAATCCGCGCGCTCTAGCCTAAGCCGTGGTTCCCCCGGGGTATCTACACAAAGATGTCATGACAAGTCTAGAGGAAGGCGATCACCATAACGCGGCTAGGGCTAAATATCTTTTTTTTGCATGAGACCGGACCCGAAGGTTGCCTACGTTCCTCCAGTATAGAGGCTCATGTCACCGTAGTTCTTATGGATGCTCCATTCGCAGTGATGGTTGCTGTTTCGTCCTTCATCGGTGGAATGATGTTGATCTTGTATTTCTTTGATGGAGGGGGATTTTTTTTTTTTTTGTGCTCTAACTTTTGCCTAGGTTGATTTGAGGATTTCAACCTAGCGAGCTTTTTTTTTTATCCCCTTGAAAACTTTACTTCATGATTGTTGCTCACCTTTCTTTGTCTTGATTTCGTCGTTGTGATGTCTTCGTTGTTGATGCCGTCGTCGATGTTTAGCCCTAGGCGTTCAAGCGATGGGCCTTCGTTCTAAAACGTGTTTAGACATTTTTTTCATCATTTTGCCAAGAATTAATTGAACAACTTGGAAGAGTGTATGAGGACAAGAACGACTTTTATTTAATGATTGACACAAAATTTAACATTGGACGAGAGAAAACGTTAATGCACACATTAGAGGACTTTTGACTCTTTTTTTTATCCTATTTCTAGGTAGAGAAAGAGAAACGGAGATTGTTGTCGTCATCCCCCATGTCGTTGTAGTCTTCCATGTCACTACATTCTTCCATATCATTGCTTGGGATCCCTTTGTCGTTGAAGCTTGTGTCATAGGAGGACTCGGCCACTTCTCGGAGCAAATTGTGAATTCTAACCCCCGCATCATACATGCTTGAAAAATCGGAGTGAAAAGCCCCACTAAGATGAGTGCGGTAGTCCATTTCAAACACTTCAAGAAGATGTCCATTTGTTCCTTCTTGGAAGGCCTATCAACCATCTCGGCTAGCTTGTCATTCCAACGGCGATAGAAGTCCCCAAATGATTCATCACCCATTTGTACGGTGCTCTCCAATTCTTTCTTGGTGGGGCGGAATATGGAGTTGCCTTGATATTGTGACTTGAAGGCAAGCATAGCGACATCCCAATTGAGGCGGGTGGAAACTGGAAGACCCATATACCAATCTTTTGCGACCCTCGAGAGTAAGCGGGAAGCATTGTGCCATTATTTGAGGAGACACTTTCTTTGTAGCATGGCCCAAATGTAGGAGTCAACATGAGCGTCGGGGCAAGAGTTGCCGTTGAACTTGCCAATATCAGGATCTTGAACTTTCGGGAAGAGCCTCCATTGTGTTCATGAGGAGAGAAGCTTGATGAAGATCGGGCTTGGCTGTCGCGCCCGTACCGTGGTCCTACTTGGCCCCACGCTCGGGACACGAACGGAAGACGTTATGAAACCTTTTAGATAATTTTTCGAAATGTTCTTTTAAAAAGTGGCACAAAACATTCTTGAAGTTCAAAGACTTCACTTAACTTGAATAAACTTTTACAAACACTTTCACAGCGGAAGTACTTAGCCCGAAGGCTTACAAACTTTTAAACAAATGTACATATATCAACCTTTACCAAAATAGATGGAACCATAAGAAAGTACGGGTACTCTACCCAAAGGGTTACATTTACATAATGTAACCTTAACAAAACAAGTCCCAACTCTACCAACCAAAACAACGTCCTCCCGTGCCGAGTGTCCTATCCCCTGGACCCGCCTTTATCTAAAACAGTAAACCAATAAGGGTGAGAATAAATCTCAGTAAGCTACTAAAATGCAACTACGTTACATGCTGATAGATGATCATAAAGAAACAATATCAACAAGTAAGCATATAAATATAACATCAAGTCATATATCACTTATATCACATTGCCCACACTCCGGTGGATACCAAAGCCAAGGTTTACCCAATAACCATAACTGATGAGAATACCATCTGAGAAACCCATCAGAGAAAACCATCTGAACAGCATAAATAGCTGAAGCCGTCGGGATCCCGAAAACCAAATCATAACCAATAGAACCAAGTAAACCAGATAAGGAAAATATGACACAAAGTCATAATCCAAATACTCACCAAAGGAGCAATTCATCCCATTCAAGGCCAATCTGGACTGGGGAAACTAGAAGGCACAGTGGACATCTATAGTGAACTTGGCTTGTGTGCCACTATAATTCTTCCACCGCCTGACTCACAAGCTCCAATGGAAAACCTTATAGGGACTTACCTGTACCACTATAATTCTTCCATTGGCTGACTCCACAACAAGACCAGCTGGACTTTTAACAAGAAGCACAGTAATAAATACTGCTAAATAAAACCCGGGGCATTTAATCCAAGAAGGAACTAAGCCAAATAACATCACAAGATGCACACAAAGAATCCGTATAAAGAGTCCATAAAAAGGACATTTAATCCATTACTAACATTCCACAACAATCATTTAAGTACTTTAGGACACTACCTAAAAACTAGACTAAGGTTGATCTCTAAACCCCTAGTTTGAACTCTCTAAACTTTTTCCAGACAACTGGGCGGTCGCCCAAACTGGGCTGTGCGGCCGCCCAAAGTGCCCTGTTCCAAGAAGGAAAAACCTTCAGATAGATGTGCGGCCGCACGCCCACTTTTGGGCGGCCGCCCACATCACCCGGCAGGCCTAAAAACTAAACCAAATTTCACTCCTTTTGTTCACAACCCAAATTACCAAAACTTGCAACACTTAACATTTCAACTTACACAAAGGCTAAACCTTAGCCTAAGAACAATACCAACACCAACAATAACCATTTCATACTACTCCCTTTTTGTCCCAAATTTCAAGTATAAACAAAACATACCAAAACATTGTTTTATCACATATAAAACATATAAAGCATACTTATGACCATTTAACATTTAAAGGGGAATTAGTAACTTACCTATGTTCTGGAAAAAGTATCGCTGAAATAAGTTTTGTTCGGCTAGGAATGACCTACTCGACGCCCTGATCATTTTATATAATTAGTTTTTTAAAACGGGTAAGTAAATAAAAAGAATTAAATCGAAATGGGTTGAACTTCTTTTTCTCCTAACCCTACGAAGGAACGTTGCAGAAGGAAATGACACAGAGAAGGAAAGAGAAAGGAAACTCTTATAAAGGGTTTTAACCCATTTTTACAAATTGGTCACTGGACTTTCAAAGTTAACACTTAAGCCCCTTAACTTATAATTTCAACTAGGACCCTAAAGTTTCAACTTAATCATTTAACTCCTTTAATCATTATTTTTAATAACTAAGTAAATAACACAAATAATCAAGTATGATATGCAAATCATATAATATGATGCACACATAAAATGCACATATAAGTCAAATAAAAAATCCCAAAAATATAAAATAAATATAAACGGGTTTTGGGGTCGCTACAATCACTCCCCCTTAAAAAAATTTCGTCCCGAATTTTAGGGTACTTACCGAGGCCCTCAAACAACCAAGGGTACTTCCTCTCGATCTCTTCCCGAAGTTCCCAAGTCGATTCCTCCACATTGTGATTCCTCACAACAAACTCGAACAAGAGGGATACTTTTGTTTCTCAATTCTTGCACCTTCGAATCAATGACTTGGACGGATGTTCCTCATAAGACATACTCGGCTCAATATCCTCGGGTACCTCAGATAGAACATGAGAAGAATCATACACATACTTCCGAAGCATAGAAACATGAAACACATTATGGATCTTATCAAGAGAAGAGGTAATTCAAGACGATAAGCCCGATCCCCCACTCTTCCAAGAATCTCAAATGGACCAATATACCTCGGAGCAAGCTTGCCTTTCTCCCATATCTTCGAATACCAACCTTAGGGGAAACCTTCAAAAACACAAAGTCACCTTTGTCGAACTCAAGGTCTCGCCTCCGATGATCAGCGTAGCTTTTCTGTCTACTCTGGGCAGTACTCAAACGATCTCGAATAAGTTTAACCTTCTCAACTGAATCATTAACCATCTGAACACCCCAAATCTTGGCTTCTCCCACTTCATCCCAACAGATAGGAGATCGACATTTCCTCCCATACAAGGCTTCATAAGGAGCCATCCCAATACTGGAATGAAACTGTTATATAAGCAAACTCTACAAGAGGCAAATGAATATCCCACGAATCTTAAAAATCAACTGAGCAAGCCCTCAACATATCCTCAAGAATCTGGATAGTTCTCTCGGACTGGCCATCTGTTTGAGGATGAAAAGCTGTACTAAATCTCAACTCTGAACCCAAAGCTTTCTGAAACGCTTGCCAAAACCGAGATGTGAATCTAGGGTCACGATCAGATACAATGCTCACTGAACTCCATGTAACCTCACGATCTCATTAATGTACAAAGATGCAAGCTTTTCCATAGAATAACCAATCTCAATAGGTAGAAAATGAGAAGACTTAGTCAATCTATCAACAATCACCCAAACCGCATCAAACCTTCTTCGAGTACGAGGTAACCCTGTCACAAAATCCATGGGAAACATGTTCCCACTTCCATTCAGGAATCTCTAATGGTTGAAGCAATCCTGCAGGCCTTTGATATTCAGCTTTAACTTGGTTACATGTTAAGCACTTGGATACATAATCCGCTATCTCTCTCTTCATATTATTCCACAAAAGTGTTGCTTCAAATTCTGATACATTTTAGTACTCCCGGGATGAATAGTATCTTGATTTATGACCTTCATCAAGAACTTGGCGTTTAATCCCATCAACATTAGGTACACACAATCGACCTCTGAAAGTCAATACCCTTCAGAACTGAGTGAGAATTCCTCAAATTTACCCTCTTGATTTTATCCATAATCTTACCAATTCGGGTCATCCTTCTGAGCTCCTTTATTTGTTGAACTAAAGTTGGAAATACTTGAATGTTCGCAAAAATAGCTCCATGCTTTGATTCATAAGGACTCCAATCTCGAGCATCCTCCAACATCTTCCATTCCCGCACCATCAATGAAGCTACATAAGACTTCCGGCTAATAGCATCAGCTACAACATTTGCCTTCCCGGATGATAGGAAATTGTACAATCGTAATCCTTCAATAGCTCCATCCATCTTCGTTGTCATTATTCAACTCTTTCTGGGAGAAAAGATACTTCAAACTCTGATGATCTGTGAAAAATCTCAAACTTTGCTCCGTAAAGATAATGTTTCCACTTGTGCAATGCAAAGACAATAGCTGCAAGCTCCATGTCATGGGTAGGATAATTCTGCTCACTCGGAGTCAACTTCCTCGAAGCCATATGCAATAACCCTTCCATTCTGCATTAATACACACCCGAGGCATTCTTTAGAAGCATCACTATAGATTACCAAATCATCATTACCATTAGGTAGGGCGAGAATAGGTAGCTGTAGTCAATCTCTTCTTCAACTCTTCAAAATAGCTTGACATTTTTCATCCCAACATAAGGAATATTTTCGAGTCAATGAGTCAAGGGAGTTGCAATCTTAGAAAACCCCTCAATGAAACTTCTGTAGTACCCGGCTAACCCAAGAAACTTCGAATTTCTGTAACTGATTCTGCCTCCTCCAATTCACAATAGCCTCAACTTTGGATGGATCAACTGATATACCCTTTATTCGAAATCACGTGCCCAAGAAAAGATACTTCATTGAGCAAAAGCACACTTACGAATTTAGCAAACAACTGCTTCTCACGAAGAATAGATAAAACCATTCGCAAATGCTGCTCATGCTCTTCCCGAGACTTGGAATAAAACCGAATATCATCAATAAATACAACCACGAAGGTATCAAGATAAGGTTTAAAGACTCTATTCATCATATCCATAAAAACAGCCGGAGCATTAGTCAACCCGAAAGGCATAACAAGAAACTCATAATGGCCATATCTACTACGAAAAGCAGTTTTAGAATGTCTTTAGAACGGATTTTCAACTGATGGTACCCACTCCTCAAGTTCAAGTTTTGAAAAGACAACTGAACCCTGAAGTTGATCAAAATAAATCATCAATATGAGGAAGCGGATATTTATTCTTTATAGTTACCTGATTCAGCTTTCTGTAGTCAATACACAGCCTCAAGGACCCATCTTTCTTTTTAACAAACAATACTGGAGCTCCCCACGGGGATACACTAGGACGAATGAATCCTCGATCAAGTAACTCTTGCAACTGAACCTTCAACTCTTTCAATTCAGCTGGGGCCATTCTGTAAGGTGCCTCAGATATAGAGCCGTACCTGGAAGTAAGTCAATACAGAACTCTATTTCCGGTCAGGAGGCATAGCATACTCAGAAGAAAATACATCTGAAAATTCTTTAACAATAGGCACATCCTCAATATCAGGAATCCTTTTAGTAGTATCCAAAACACTAGCCAAATACCCCCGCACAACCCCGGTTCACAATTTTCTAGCCTTCATATAAGAAATAATTCTAATCTCTCTACCCCAAGGAACAGTTTCAAAAAAAAATTTAGGAACATTTGGGATAGAAAATGTGACCACTTTATTAGCACAATCACAGACGCATGATATTTACCCAACCAATCCATACCCAAGATAACATCAAAATCTTGTAATGGTAAGATAACTAAATCAGCAGGTAAAACATGCTCACGTATATGCACATCACAAGAATGCAACACCTCATTGGTCACCAACACTCCCCTATAGGAGTTGACACCTCTAACACATAAGGTAGAGATTCAGAAGACATATGCAATCGAGAAGCAAAATGAAAAGACACATAAGAATGCGATGAGCCAGGGTCTATAAGTGTAGTGCCCTCAAACTAGACACAGAAATAATACTCCTATCACATTAGAGGACTCCGAAGCTGTTGCTGAGAAAAGCAAAAACACGACCCTGAACCTTAGGCTTGCCTGAGGAATCCCTCTTCTGACCCTGAGAGGACCCAACCACACTTCCCGATGCTTGCATCCTATACTTAGGGCAATCCTCTGAAAATGTCCTAACTGACCACAGTTCAAACACTTGCCCTGCTTCTTCCAACATCTCTCTTCTGAATGATGTCCTTCTTTCTGACAATAATTACAAACTCCTCTACTCTGACTCCCTGAAGTGTTACTTTGATTTCTGTACCTGACTGTCTTTGAGAAGACCCTTTAAATGTGAAGATCCACCTTGATTTCCTCTACTTCACCACGTTGTTGTTGCCTAACTTGCTTCCCAGCGCCTAACAATTCCATTTTCCTTTTATGTTCCTCAATGTCATGCTCCACTTGGTAAGCTCGATCAACTGCATCCTGAAAATCTTGCAACTTATGGGATACTAGCTGAGTTCTAATCACGGTTTTCAAACCTTCACAAACCTCGTAGCCTTCCTCTCCTCAGTTGCCACTAGGTGAGTACAAACCTGGACAACTCTGAAAATTTAGCTGAATATTGAGCAATTGACATAGAACCTTGCTCCAAGTTAAGAAATTCCATCTCCTTCCTGTCTTGATCTACTCGAGGAATGAAGTGTTCTTTGAACTTTCCCAGAAAATTCTCCAGGTATAAGGCACATGAGTCTCATCCCATTTTGTTTTCAAAGCTTTCCACCAATGCTCAGCCGCTCCATTCAGTTTATAGGTAGCAAACCTGACTTGATCTTCCTCGAACACTCTCAAAGCATCAAAGATCTTTTCCATCGATTCAATCCACCTTTCAGGTTTAGATACATCAGCTCTCCATCATACTCCATAGGCTTCATTTTCAGAACTGTTCTAGGCCTATCTTGGTGGTACCTGTTCCCTTTCTTGCCTCTGATCACTTAAAGTTTTCATCAGCTGCTTCAAACATCCCTGAAACATAATTCGAGCCTCTTTTTGGCATCCCCTTGCCCGAAGAGCCGGCCTGATCTCCGTCAGTTTACCCATTTTTGATGAATACTTCATCAAAAACACAACGTTACTCACTCTATACTCTACTACCCTCCTAGGTCATTTAGTCATTCTAGACCATCTACAACCTAGCTCTGATACCAACTGTCGCGCCCCGTACCCGTGGTCCTACTTGGCCCCACGCTCGGGACACGAACGGAAGACGTTATGAAACCTTTAGAAATTTTTCGAAATGTTCTTTTAAAAAGTGGCACAAAACATTCTTGAAGTTCAAAGACTTCACTTAACTTGAAACAACTTTTACAAACACTTTCAACAGCGAAAGTACTTAGCCCGAAGGCTTACAAACTTTTAAACAAATGTACATATATCAACATTTACCAAAATAGATGGAACCATAAGAAAGTACGGGTACTCTACCCAAAGGGTTACATTTACATAATGTAACCTTCAACAAAACAAGTCCCACTCTTACCAACCAAAACAACGTCCTC
>JAOWBW010003455.1:0-29645 GCA_026119855.1 Campanula takesimana
TGCTTGCTACCGGAGATGAAAGCAGCTATAGGTAATGGTTACTTCCCTGATTTGCGGGAAATGGTTGACGCCGGAGTAAGGTACGAAGCAGGGTTCACTGGGATTGTGCCGCCAAAGAAAGTCCAAAGACCAACAACAACAATTCCTTCCGCTACAAGGCCCTACTGCGCCTGCGCCTCCTAGGGGTGGAAAAGGAGCCGTCGACCAAAGTGAATATGGTCCAGAAAGAGGTCCCGTTAGATGTCCAAGCCGTAACAAGGAATGGGCTCCGCCGCAAAGGGAGAGGGAGCACTTTGATGATTTTGGTATGCCTATGGGGAAAGTCTTTGACGTGTTAGTCAAGAGGGGTCTTATCAAGCCTTTAGAGAATTACCAACCTGCTACCCAAGAGTGATTTGGACGCCTCAAGTTCTGCAAGTATCACAAGCAATCGGGCACCACACACGATGGTTGTATTCAATTGAAGCGCGTAGTACAAGGGTTGATCAATGACAAGAAGATTGAGAAGCCGAGGGTCCTAATGTGGTGAATAACCCTCTTCCTAACAATGGGGGTGGGGTGAATATGGTGCAAACATGCGAGATTAGTATCCTAGAGCTCATGGATGCCTTTGACAAGATAGGGCTCACAATGGTGGATATCTTCATGGCATTAGTGACGTTAGAAATGCTCGAACCATTAGAAGGACACCTCCCCGCCTTGGGTGCGATTTGCCGAAGTTTTGCCACTACCACAAGTGCACCGGTCACACTACCGAAGAATGCTTTGAACTCAAGAAGGCCGTGCAAGAGCTCATCCACAAGGGAGTCATCGAAGACCCTAGAGATTATGTAGCTAGCAATGTACTCATGGTAGAACTTAGTGAGATCATGATCCGGCCGAGCCTGTTGTGGCGGACTGTGATGAGATGGGTTGTATTTCAATGACTAATAATAAAGAATCTTCTTGCTACTTGTTGCCTTTAGAAGAACTAGTGAATGAAGTCGAATCTCTAGAGGAAGAGAGTCCCAAGCCCTCTCAACCTCTTTCTTGGGCCGAAATCTTCGAGGAGGCCGAAAAGACCGAAGTTCCGCTCCCTCGTCATGACTCGCCATTGTCTTTGGAGGAGCTACGTGCAGAAGTTTGTCTCTCCTTACAAGATCCGGTCAAGTGTACCAATCCGACCCGAAGGTGCAAAGAAAGTCTTTGGGAAGGAACCCGAGCAAGCCGACCTAGACAAAGAAGACCCTATCCTCACTCAACTCAAACAAACCCAAGCCCATATTTCACTATGGTCCCTACTCACCTCCTCCCTAGCCCATCGCCTCATGCTCGAGCAAAACCTCGCCGCCACCATGGTACCATCCACTATTACCCCGGAGACGTCACCCACATGATTGGTAATATCCACTATGGAAAACATCATCACTTTCTCGGAGCTAGACAAGCCAGTGTTCGGAGTTGATCATAATGAGCCTTTGTACATCACTGTCGAAGTAAATGGCAAGAAGATTCCCGTGTATTCATTGACAATGGTTCTGCTATTAATATCCTGCCTTCAAGATGATGGATGTGGTTGGCGTTCATGGTGTTGATTTACGCCCATCCAAGCAAACCATCAAAGCTTATGACTCTACATGCCCGCCGTGATAGGCGAAGTCACCTTGCCCATTACCATCGGAACAAAGATCCTGCCGACCGACTTCCACGTCATAGACATCCCCGCAACCTTCTCACTCCTCCTCGGCCGGCCATGGTTACATCAGTCGGGCGCTGTCCCATCTTCCCTGCACCAGTGTGTGAAGTTTCAATCTGGTAATGAAGTGACCATCATCTACAGCGATCTCGTAACTGCCCAAGGGACGGACACCAGGGCGTTCCTGTCTTACAGATTCAGCATGGGGAAGAGAGCCGACTCTTCAACGGCTTCGAAATAGTCGCTCAAGCACAGATCTGCACCATCGACCTCACCAAAACAACGGACAAAGTGGCACCTGTTGTCAAGATACTGCGTAATATGGGCTTCATACCGGGGCTGGGGCTAGGTAAGAACTTGCAAGGCCCCACAAGTTGGTTAGAGAGATTGATCATCGAGGATTGTTCGGTCTAGGATACACCCTTACTCTTGAAGACAAGATGGAGCAACAGAGGATAGAATTGCTTAAAAGATGAAGCTTCCCTACAAAAAGCCTGAAATGCGGCCATATCCGCTGTCCCTGAATAGCTACTTTGTTAGGAAGGCGAGGAGTTTTCGTGTTTTGAGTTCGCAGAGCCATGGATTGACCCCACTGGGAAGTTGCAAAAGGGTTCGAGATTTTCAGAGATGTGGAATTCGATCGGTCCAACATGAAGCTGACTTACATGGAATATGACAAAGCCACGGGCAGAGTTAGAACCATCAAGCATGAGTACTCCACCAAGGTTGCAGATGACTTGGCAGATCAACTTGAAGCCGCAACCCTTGACAAGCCAGCAATAGAAGCCGCAGAAACTCCAAGTTTGACTGAGACGTGGGACGGCCAATATCTGCTTCAACATCTGGGTAATCTGGGGCTGCACGAAGACATGGTTGCCGTCATTGGGGATGATTCTGAGATAAGGTGGACCCAAGGACATTGGTGGTACCCATGGGGGACAAGCTCAAGAATTGGTGCATCATTGGGGGACCTATAGCTACTCCGGAATTTATGATGGGAACACTGGGGCTTACTCCTTCTCCTGTCGCCACTCCTGCAGCATCTCCTGTCACTCGCCCAAAATCCCCGTCCCCAGAGTCTAGTGTTTTACATTTTGAATTTGAGTCTTCCTCTAAGTCTGACGACCTTACGTCTGAAGACTATGATCTTGTTGCAAACGCTATTTTCCCTTTTGCCATGAATGAAACCCTCGACCTTTCCGAGTATCCCTCCATAGTCACTCTTTTAACTGATAAATTGGCTAATAATCAAACTAATGATATACACTTAGTTAATAATGATTCATTAGAAGAGGCAGACACAGACACATTAAATGATGAATACATTAAAGAGATCTCAGAACAGGTTATTAATCAAAAAGAATCTCGAGCCCAAGCTGCCGATGAGGTGTTAACATGCGTGAATTTGGGAACGAAGCCGAGCCTAAGGAAACGCAGATTGGAAGCTTCTTCAGCGGAGCCGAAAGGGAAGCACTGATTGAGCTACTCAGAGAATATGTGGATGTGTTTGCATGGTCTTATAAGGACATGCCGGGGCTCGACAACTCGATCGTAGAGCAGAGAATCCCGACAGAACCAGACGCTAAGCCAGTCAAGTAGAAGCTGCGCCGCATTAAGCCGGAATGGTCTTTGCAAGTGAAGGAAGAGATTGAGAAGCTACTCCGTGTGGGTTTTCATCAGGGTGATCGAATATCCAACTTGGTTATCAAATCTGGTGACTGTCAAGAAATCCAACGGTAAAGTCAGAGTATGTGTGGATTTTCGGGATCTCAACAAAGCTACACCAAAGGATGACTTCCCTTGCCAAATATCGACATGTTGGTGGATGCGACCGCCCACTATGAGGTCAAGTCGTTTGTGGATGGGTTTGCCGGCTATAACCAAATCAAGATGGCCGAGGAGGACCAAGAAAAAAACAGCTTTCACCACCCCATGGGGGACTTTTTGCTATACTGTCATGCCATTTGGGCTGAGGAACGCTGGGGCTACCTACCAACGGGCAGTTACGACTTTATTCCACGATATGATCCACAAGGAGATTGAGGTGTACGTGGATGACATGATTATACATTCAAAAGGGCTGATGGCCAACACTTGATAGATCTCAGAAAATTCTTCAACAGGTTGAGAGAGCACGCCATGCGTTTGAACCCGGCGAAAATGCACCTTTGGAGTTCGTAGAGGGAAAGTATTAGGTTACATGGTCACCGAGAATGGGATCGAAGCCGACCCAAGGAAGATTCAAGCCATCCTGGAGATGAAGCCACCCCGTACCGAGACGGAGATAAAAGGATTCATGGGATGCCTGCAATACATCAGTCGGTTTATCAATCAGCTGACCACCATCTGCGAACCAATTTTCAAGTTAATGAAGAAACAGCCAGTGTGGAGTGGGATCATGACTGCCAGATAGCCTTCGAAAGGATCAAACAATATTTGGTGAATACCCCAATCCTGCGCCCGCCGCATAAGGAGAAGCCGTTGCTACTATACTTAACTGTGACAGACACCGCCGTCGGAGCCATGTTAGCGCAAGAAGCCAAAGATTCCCGGATTGAGAATGCAGTGTACTTTGTCAGCCGAAAGTTACAAGGTAGCGAGCTCAATTACTCCGCGCTCGAGAAGACCTGCGTAGGCCTAGTATGGGTGGTGACGAAGCTCAAGCACTACATGGTGTCCCATCCGATCTTACTAGTCTCGAAAATGGATCCTATCAAGTACTGTTCGATAAACCCTCCCTTTCTATGAGACTCGCTAAATGGTCAGTATTCTTGGGAGAGTTCGACATTACTTATGTACCGAGAAAGGCAATCAAGGGAGGGCAATGGCCGATCAGCTCGCAGACGCTCCGAGCACCGAGACAAGAGGACCCGACCCCGAGTTCCCGGATGACGACATTTTCGCAATTGAGGTCGCAGAAAGGTGGCAATTATTCTTTGACGGAGCTGCAAACAAACGAGGGAATGGAGTCGGACTCCTACTTATTGATCCCAAAGATGAGCACACTCCCATAGCCATCAAGCTGAATTTTTCAGCAACCAACAACGCCGCCGAGTATGAGGCGTGTATAGCCGGATTGGAGGCCGCCCTAGACGCAACGTGAAAGAGTTAGAAGTGTATGGAGACTCTGCTTTGATTATTAACCAAACGGCGAAGAAATGGAAATGATTGATCCTTGCCTGCAGCGGTACCAAGGTTACATGGATGAGTTGATAGCACAGTTCAAAGAAGTTACCTTCCATTTCCTGCCACGAGACAGAAATAGGTTCGCGGATGCTCTAGCTACATTGGCCTCCTTAGTTGAAATTCCAGAAGGAAGGTCCGTGAAACCATTCAGGGTTGGACGAAGGGAGAACCCCGCCTATTGCTGTGAAATCCAGATCGATGCCGAGGTAAACGGAGATCAATGGTACGCCCAAATCTACAAATTCCTTAAGCACGGAGAGATGTCCTTTGACGGAGATGTGAAGGCCAAGAGTCTGCAAGCACTCAAAAGGTTGGCGGGGCAGTTTGTGCTGTTAGACGATACTTTGTATAAGAGGCATTACGATGGTCTGTTGCTCTTATGTGTCGACAACAAGAAAGCTGAAGCAATAATGGAAGAAGTACACAACGGGTTGTGCGGACCCCACATGAATGCAAGGATGCTTAGACAGAAGATCACTCGGCTGGGCTATTATTGGATTACCATGGAGACAGACTGTATTCAATGGGTTCGACGGTGTCACAAGTGCCAAGTATGCTCCAACCTCAACCACATCCCCCCACACGAATTGTATAGTTCCACCACGCCTTGGCCATTCGCCACGTGGGGTATCGACATTATTGGGAAGATCTCGCCGGCCGGTAGTAATGGTCATGAATTCGTCCTCGTCGCGGTCGACTACTTCACAAAGTGGGTCGAAGCTCAGTCTTACAAGGTGCTGAATTCCAAGAAGGTAGCGCAGTTTATCAAAGAGAACATTATGTGTCGGTATGGGGTTCCTAACCTCATTATATCAGATAATGGCAGTCATTTCGAAGCCGAGTGTGCTCGCTTGCTTGTAGAATTCAAGATCGAACGAAAGAAATCTTCCCCATACTATCCACAGACTAACGGCGCGGTTGAGGCGGCCAACAAGACGATAGAGCAGATAATTCGCAAGATGGCTTCGCAAGGACGGGATTGGCCCGAGAAGTTACCATTAGCACTTTGGGGGTACAGAACGTCAGTCCGCACTGCTACTGGAGAGACCCCTTACGCTTTGACATACGGCATGGAGGCAGTGCTCCCTATTGAGTTGGAGGTGCCATCTTTGAGGGTCTTGCTCGAGAACCAAGTAATGAGGTAGAATGGCTTCGTAGTCGCTATGATCAATTGGCAACACTCGACGAACGCAGATTGAGGCCATGGAACACATCCGGGCCTATCAAAGGAGAACGACAAAAGCCTTCAATAAAAAGGTCAAGCCTGTTGACATAAAGAAGGAGACTTGGTGCTCAAAGCACGCTTACCCAACAAATTCAACCCCCTCGGGAAATGGGCCCCCACTTGGGTAGGGCCGTTTGTGGTACAGAAGATCTTCTCCGGAGGAGCGGTCAGAATGGCAGATTTGGATGGCAACCCGTTCAAGGAACCAGTCAACCTCAGCAAGCTCAGACGCTACTATGACTAGACTCCCCCTCTTAAAAAAAAAAAAAAAAAATAAAAATATTTACTACGCAAAAAGAAGCCCGATAGACTGAAAACCCGCAAAGGGCGGTCTATGCAAAATAAGGGCGCGTACAGAGCTCGCTAGATCGAAAACCCGCAAGGGCGGTCTAGGCAAAAGTTAGAGCATTCCCCCTTCTATCTTCCCTTTCTTTAAATCATTCTAGTCTGACTGGAGTGAACTACGGTGACCTGAGCCCCTTAGTCCTATTTGTAAAAGGGGAACGTAGGCAGCCTTTCAAAAGGTGCGGTCTAAAAAACAAATAAACATCCAAATCTTGTCAAAGCAATAAAGATAGAAGTTGTATTTTCTGAAAGCAAAAACTTTTATTTCCATAGTCATTGCATGTTAACACTTATTTGATGAGTCTAAGCTTGACATACTTTTTGAATAAATAACCTATTCTGAAATTGAAACTAAAACAAAAGTAAACTAAATTAAACTAATGTGTCTGCACGACTATGGAGAGACGCTCGGATTACTCCTTAGTGCCATTTGTGCCCTCGGTCTCTTTCTTCTTGCTTTGCCCACGGCGAACTTTCTTCTTGCTAGGATTCTCACAAAATCTTCTTTCGAACTCGCTAACACCTTTAGCCTTGCCATTAGGAGCCTCTTCGCCCTTCCTCTTCTTTGACGCCCCCACTTCTTCTCCACCTCCGTTAGCCACGCTCTTACTCATCTTCCTCTCATAAGCCTCAGCCTCCTTAATTCTCAATGAGAACTTGGAGCACAGGATCCCAAAATAGTGCCCCTTAGGGTCTCTAGAGTCTGCTCCGCATGCCCAAGTCTCCCCATATACCAATCCAAATACTCGCGTGGCAGGAAGGTGTTGCTAGAGCGTGTGAGGAAAGTCCTACGACTAAAGCCGGCCTCGCCCACATCTGAGAAAGAAGGACTGAGGCACTATCATCCAACTGAAGTACCCCAAAAGGAAAATCATCTCTCTCCTCGTCCCAACCCTCCGGGATGGTCTGCACCAAACCATACTGACGAAGCACTCTAGAGGGATAGTAAAAGGTAGTCCCAGAAAGGGTCGGAACTTTGATCATGTGAAGTCCCACTTGTTTCTCCCTCACAGAGTGAATGTGCCAATGGGGCACCACCCACTGAATGTCGTCAGTCACCATTTCCGCCAAATACTTTTCCCAACCTTTGAGAGTCATGCCCTCAAACCGCTCCACCATGCCTCTAATGCGGTGCATCCATGGGGCCACCTTCAGAGAAGCCGCCGGTTTATTCACTCGAAGCCGCTCTTGCAACCACATGGTCAAAAGCCTATCACTACCACAAGGCATCCCACCATAAGCCGCGAGATGGGGAATCCCACAGAGCATCTCCCCAAGAATGGCCGGTACAATATCATAACCCAAACGAGCCAAGTTCACCATACCCAAACATCCTTCACTGGCAAATCCCACCTCAGAAGGGAAAAGGATAGAGCTGAACAAGCACAGTGCAAGATGGTCCAAGGAGCGGTTAGATGTCACGTCTGCATGCATGAAGTGTTGCGGCATCCAAGAAAGGTCGACATAACCGCCCCTAGCATACCTATCAAAGTCATCCGCGGGTACGCCAAAGGTCACCAACTTGTCCCTCAAGCAAACGAAGTCAAAAGGCAAGGCAACTTTACCCTTCCCTTCGTAGCCACATAAGGCTGCGATGTCTTCATAAGTGGGTGTTATCTCGTTGAATGAAAAGTTGAAGACATGGAGGGTATCATTCCAAAATCTCCCACAGGCTTGCAAAAGGTTGGTATTGGAGTTCATGTGCAAAAGTGACCAAAGACACTTTATCCCATACCGTTCATCAAGTTTCCTACGACTCGAACCAGGAAGTTTGGCAACCCACTTCTCCAAAGAGGTTATAAAGACTTTCTTCTCAAGACTTGTGATTCTAGCCTCTTGATCCATGGCAAAGAGCAAGAAAATTGGCTAAAAAGGAACTCAAAAAACTGCTCAAAAAGTTGCTGGTACGTTTTTGTGGCTGCAAAGGGTTCATTAAATAGGGCGCGGACTCCCACTCTTGCCAGGAAAAGGAAAACCGGAGGCGGCGCAGGATGTGGCCACGCGGCCAACATTGCCCTGGCCCCGCGGCCGATATTGCCCTTGGCCGGGCGGCCAACTTCGTCCTAGGCCACGCGGCCAACTTTGCTCCGGATCTCGCCATGGCCAGGCGGCCAACATTGTTCTGGGCCTCGCCATGGCCATGCGGCCAACTTTGCTCCATGCAGAAATCCAGTTTGTTTCTTCCCACTCCGTGACGGATCCATGCAACTACGTACCTGCCCCCTTCCATGGCTCATGCATTGTATAAAATTAGGAACATTTGTAAAATAACTAGTTTGCACAAGTAGGCTCTCACAATAAAATTTCATTTTAAAACATAATATACATACATGCATTTTGTACATCTGTTCTATACATACATATCCCTCTGCTCTCTACTAGCTAACAGTGTAGGAAATAAAGATGGAAAGATGGGCCCCGCCTAGTCAGAATCTTCCTCCGTGGTATCTCCACGCCGCGCTAAAGCCCGAGAGCTACCGGCACCCGAACTCCGTCCCCGGACCGCTCGACCACCAATATGAGAAGAGCCCGCACCATTCGGAGACCGTTCCCGACGCTGGGGTGACGCAACGTCGTCCCTCTGACAAGTACATGAATGGTACGCCTCCCTCAGTAAGCGCATCAACACGTTCTCCCGCCGAGCTGAACGGATATAGGCCTCCCGAGTCACCTGAAAGTGAAACCAAGGCAATGATTACAATGCAGAAAGAAATAAGTATGTGCGAACATGACTGATATAAAGCACAAAGCCGTACCCCAGCGTCGGGCGGAGGAATGAATGTCTCCTCAACAAGATCTGCATCAGTCGGCTCCAAGCTAAGCTCCACCTCCCGGCCGCCCCTCATCACTCTCACGCTACTCGAGCGAAGGGGCATGTCAACCAAAGGCCGACTCCGACCAACATAACGGGCCGAGCTCGACCCTCTCCAGACAACATCCTAGCCCGTACCTGTGGACTGACCAGCCGCGTCCGTACATAGCCGGCATAATCATCACCCCCCTGTAATGCTCTGCCGGAGTGGGAGCCAAGAAAGTCGCCAACCTCGCGGGACGGAGCATATCCCGAGGGGGTCATAAGGAGCCCACGGTAACGCACCAGCCCTGTGCTGACGAACCACCCTCTCCCCAAGATACATGGCCTCCCCGGTGAGACCCACAAGCAGAACCCTAGAGGCGGTCAACTCCACTACAAAGGGACCCACCGAAGCCTCATTGGCCGGGCTCCATGGGTAAAATCTAACCCCGATGGGCTCAGACATCGCGAACACCCTCCTCAGATCAGCAGCATCTACTGTCTTCCTGTCCCGGTTTCTGCGGGAAGGAGCCCTGTTGCCCTTGCACCAATACGACATGATGGGAACAACCTTGTTAACACTCATCACCAACTGAAAAGGGGCGACACCGAAGACCTCGTACACCCAAGCCTGTGCATATAATGAGAGAGATATTTCAGACCAAAAGATAGAACAGAAATCTCAACAAGCGAAAAGAAGGGTAGTCAAGAGCATACCTCAAAGGCAACTGGAACCCGTCAAAGGCCGACGAGCTAGCCCTCGAGCAATGGTCCAAAGCCCGGTAAATCTCAGCCAAACCGGCTCCACCCCAAGAAATCCCACCGACTAAGTCCAAGTCCACAAGAGCCCCTAGCAGTGAGTACCGGCAGACAGTAGCCCCACTGGGAAACAAAATCTCTGAAAAGCTGTACCATAAGAACAGCCGGACCAAGCAATCCAAATCATATTCCCCCCTACTAAAGGCCTCAATAGCCACCTCCACCAAGCGATTCACCTTCCCGGCCTCCACTCCATAACCCTTGACACCTCCTCCTAGGTCTGTGTCAACTCCCAGCAGAGCCTGTCTATAGTCCCGCCGCCCCGCCAAGCTCTCATCAAAAGGCAAAGGGGTACCAGTAAACCTCAACCCGTGATGGCCGCGAAATCCGTCGGCGTGATGGTAATCTCTCCCAACTAAAGTGGAAGGTATGGGTGGTATCCCACCAGAACTCCCGGCACACCTCTATCACCGCTGCCACCTTCAAGGTAGCCCCGACCATGCGGACACTGTCAAAGAATGGGCCAAAGCCCATAGCCTCGATCCGAGCACGCAAACCGCCCGGTCCCTCCGGCAGGGACGCCCACAGTTTGCCCACAGTCACTGTGGACCCACGAGCCTTGATCCTCTGCAGGTAAACACAGCACATGTATGTTACCATTCTAGCAATTTACAATTCTAGCAATTTAAATTCTAGCATTCCATTATCTAGCATTTCATATTATGTGCATAAAACATACAAATGTGCGAGAAGGAGAGGAGTGAAAATTCGAAATTTACCTCTCGCGTCTCCGGAAGCCCCATCGACCAATGACGCTCAGAGTCGATATAAAAATCGTAATCTTGGTCGAACGTAGACCGCAGCAGATTATCGCGATAATTCCGAGTCGCGGCTCGTGGTCTCAAACCGCCCCGTGGAATCAAGGGCGCCGCTTCAAAGCCCACTCCTGGATCAGCCCCGACATTTCCTGCGCCCTGAGCATTATCGTGCCCCTCTCCTTGTTGCTCTTGTTGTGGAATCATATACCCACCATGGCCCGGAAAATCTCTAAATAATGCCTCATTGATCCAATCCGCCATATCTTCAAGAATTATGTGAAATGAAATCTTCAAAATTATCAAAATCTGAGCTTTTCTCTCTCTAAAAACTCAATTTTCTCTCTCTAACTCGTCAATGGAGGAAGGAAGAAGAAGAAAGAAGAAAAAAGAAGAAGAGGGAGGGTTTCTGGTGATGTGACCAAGAGTCAGCCCATCGGCAGCCTTGGCCACGCGGCCACTTTCGTCCTTGCAACCCCAGCCGTCAGATCAGCAATCCGCGTGAAGGAGATCTGACCACTCAGCGGCCTTGGCCACGCGGCCACTTTTGCAATTCAGTGTGTTTGGCCACGCGGCCAACCTTGCCCCTTCAGATAAAATTCCACTTTTGCCCCTGATCTTTTCCCTTTAATTCATTTTAAATGCCTTTAACACTACTTTGAATGATATTCGTTACCTTTGGGTACGGAAAGCCCCTTAAAATTTCCATTCTTCACCAAATATTTGCTTAGGATTTGCATGATTGTAGAGACTTCGGCGCCTCTATGACATACCATCCTAGATCAATCGTAATTGGCAGAAGCCTCGGCGTTTCTGTTTGCGAGAGATCCAGCATCTATTATTAGGATTTGCATGATCGTAGAGACTTCGGCGCCTCTATAACATGCCATCCTAGATCAATCGTGGTTAACAGAAGCCTCGGCGTTTCTGTTCGCGAGAGATCCAACATCGATTACTTTAGCGCAATCGGCAGGAACCCTGGCGATCCTGATTGCGTCCATCATTCCATCTTGGGATTATTTAGACAACGTAGTCTTTAATTTTCCCAAATAACTTCATTGCTTACGAATGATTCGTTCTTCATGCAGGATAGTGCCTGTTGGTTTATTATCCGCAGTAGAAGTCCGACATCTCGTTTTATCCCCAGTAGATCTCTGAACTACGACCGGCTTGATTCCTCAGAGGATACGTAGGAAACCTGAAAAGGTCCAGCCACCCGACCGACGCGGTCATCTATCATCCCGGCAGGTGCATTTTCCCCAGCAGAAGACGTTGCTCCCCATTAGAGGACAGTCATTCCCAATTTCCCATCAGATTTGAACTACGTTTGGCTTGATTCCCCCGCGGATACGTAGGTCGCCTGTCAAGGTTCAGCCGTTCCCTTACCTTTCATCTGTTTCGAAACTCATGTTTCAGACGGATCCTTCTTTTATCGTCGACCCCACATTGCCTTGCAAGAAGCGTCGCCGAGGGGCTACTGTTAGTACCCGACCTGAAAATGAGTTTATTAGGACTTTCCCAAAAATACAAGGACTTTATAGGAATTAGAAACCTTGCAAAGACTTGTCCTGGATTCCCAAAATATCTCATTTATGGCAAAATCTATCAAATTAGGTAATAAATGGTTTCCTTAAAACCATGCAGAAACCCTAGCTTAAGAATCAAGTCAGCCGGCAGCCTTGGCCACGCGGCCAACATTGCTCCGCGTTGATCTTGGCCACGTGGCCACTCTTGTAACCGGCTTCAACAATGGCCAGGCGGCCAACCTTGCGCCGGATGATCTGGACCATCAGATCCTCCCATCAGTTTACTATATAAACCACTCCATTCCATTGGTTTAGGATCCGATTTTGAGAGCTCTAAGTCCGAGTTTGGAGTTCTTAAACACTATTTTCTCTCTAATTAACATTCAAACACTCAAGAAGATCCAAGGTTTATTTCTTGCCAACATAGGTAAGTTTTCTAACTTTTTCTTCATGTTCTTGCATTATTTTTAATGTAGATCTTTTATATTCATGTTCGTACGTGTTTATTCATAGTTTCTTCATATTCTTTGCATGTTCATTCATATGTTCATAATATGTTCTTCGCATGTTCATCGTGTTCATAGATTAAAACCTTATTTATGCTATATTTAGGGTTGCGATCTTCATAATCACATGTTATTTCATAGCCGATGATGATCGAGGGTTCATCAACCCGAGGATGATCTAGGAACTACTTCTAAACCCTAAACTTTAGGTAATTTCCCCCTCATTATGCATGATCCCGATTCTTCTGCCTATTCTAATTCTCTGCGAACTACGCTGACCTGAGCTTCTCACATTGAGAGGAACGTAGGCAATCTTCGGATCCGGTCTAAATCACTAACACACTACTAACACATTCATCATGATAGAAAGACCGATCAATTCGGGCAATAGGAGTGATAACGTCCAATATTCTTCTCTTGTTGTAATTTGACCCCTGAACCCACTAAAATGCTTTTTTCAATGTTTTGGCTTTAATTAAAACGGCGTGGCGACTCTCATAATTTTAATGTCGTTAAGAATATTCCTTTGTAAATAAAAATAATCATAAGATACTTCCCATGCGTCGCTTCATCGGAAAGGGGTATTCACACATACCTTGTTGGAAGAGGTTCTAAACCTAGACACTCATGGACTTGTTGATTGTCATTTACATTCTTTATTTATTTAAATTGTGCTTATTTGGCCATGATAATCATGAGGCTGGTGGAACCTTAGTGTCCATCATTTTCCTCTTTTTTAGCCTCAAAATCCCACTTTTTGATCATAAGATTCAATCTTATGTGTTATTTTGACTCTTGGAAGGATTTTTAAGTCATAAAATGTCATCTTGGTGATAAAGTTCCAATCTTTATTCACCAAAGACCAACTTTGTTGGTCCAAGGGGACATTCATCAAACTTTCATTGATTTTCTCCTATGATTGCTCATGAAGTCCACCCAAATACTTGTTTTGGGGGACCCAAGTGATGATCATTTAGCATAGGAATCTGTTATAAAACTGTAAAATGATTTCTTGCAAACTGGGATCACAAACAGTTTGTCCAGCTTCAGACAGAATACCTGTTTCGTTCTGAACTGGACTTTTCTTGAGCAAACTGTAAAACCCCAGAGGATTGCCTCCTCCATCCGTACGGCTACTTTATGGTAGGAGGGCAAAATTGCCTATTTTTTTTCCTCTGACCTTTGTCTCATCGACTTAAGGCCCCTTTTCAGCCGAGGGTTTTTCTCAAATAAAAAATCAACGACAGAATTTTTCCGTTAAACCACACACACACATATGCACATTTTAACTAACTTAGGGAGACTCGGCTTTGTCCGGCAACTTGAGAGGACGTAAAACTCCTCCCAAGTTGTAACCTGACCTCCGAACCTTGGAACTCAAACCTTTGTCATTTTGTTGGGTTTAAATTACAAAATGTGGGCGACTCCGTTAAATTTGACCGGTTCCCGCGTTTGGCATTTTGTCCTCGTGCGAACTTTGCTTGTTTCGCCCCGAGGATGGGATCCTTACAGTGGCGACTCCGCTGGGGATATAGAGTGCTTTCGGACTTCTTTCTAGAAGGTTCGGGGGCATTTCTTGTGTGGGTCAAACTCCCGTTCCCGTTAGTTGACTTCTTGCATATTTGTGTGTGTTTGCTATTTCTGTTTAAACTGTTTGAGTACATACGTTCTGGAAATACAATAAACTGGGGCTTGATGATCAGAAGTTGGCGAAACTGAGAAAAATATTCACCCTCTTGCTTTAGCCGTACGGATACTTTGGGTAGGGGCCAGAATTTTGCCAATTACAGTTTGGTGCAGGCTGCAACATTCTTGGTGCCCTCTGCTTCTACTTTCCAGGTTCCAAATTTTGCAGTCTTACTTGTGCACATTCCTTCATTCTTTTGGCAAACATGGTTTTAAAAGGTATAAAACTTGGTTATGCATGATCTTTTGTCAATAACATGTTTCCAAAACCTCGTCGTGCATACCCCCTTTTTGTAAGGGTTTTTCTTGAGTCTCCTCGTTGTGCACAAATTTCTTTGTACAAAAGGGTTTCAATGTAAAATATTTCTTTTCCAAAAGGTTGATTCAAAATTCTTTGTGGTGCACCAACTTGGTAATGTACAGTCTTGGTCTTTGTTCGCTTATATTCCTTGATTTGTTGTGTATAGATTGCTCAATCCATGCTTGTTCCTACTTGTTCATATCTTGCTTATGCCATGCTCATGATATCGAAAAACGAATTGAAAAATCTCTTTTTTTACTTAAAAAAGGAGCATAGAATGACTTCACACCACGCGCACTTGACCGTGGCACGTTCCAAATACCCTTTAAACCTGGGGTGGATGCCACGATGCAGCTCGTTGGACGCTCTTGTTCCCTTCGATGCGCGCACGTGTCCATCCCACCTTCCCTTCCGAACCGAGTCAACCACACTTGTCCGTGACATACAAATACCGTGACTATGGTTGGTTTTTGGTCTAGTTCACGTTACCACATCCTTGATACGTGCTTAAAGCTAATTGTGGCCAAATTAATGCCCGAGTTGTGACTCCTTGATGAAATGCAAGCGTGGCCTAACCAGCCTCCAACTCATGTGTTAGTGACGACCGCAATTAGCAAGAGCCATGTACTAAGATAGGGTGACACTGTGTCGTTAAGCCCTAATGAACGAGTTATTTTAATCATCCTTAAGCCCATGGTCAAGGATCGAGACGCCTCATTCAAAATGAGGTCATGTCGGAATGTCGGTGGACCCTTCGGTGTAGCCTTCGGGGAAAAGTCTCGATTCCGACTGGGGCTTAACCATGATTAGTATGACCCGCATATTGGGAACCTTACGATGCACTAGACCCTAGGTTCGTTTCTTTTGGTCAGTGGAAGCCGCTTGCCCTATAGGACCCTCGCCCGGGATAGTCCGTCCTTGGGAGCGTGCAATACAGGTGAAAAACGAGGGGTCTATAGGCGTAGTGATGGCCTCCACTGATCCAGGGTTTAGATTAGTTGAGAAAAAGAAGAGAAATCTTTCCAACCATTTAGGAATAAAAATGTGTTTTAAGTAAACTTGAATGATTTATTAATTGCGCGTTACATGAGCTTGCTCCGTTTTTGCTTCCTGTCTTTGATACATTGCATTGTTTCACTAACCAGTGTCACCCCCGTTAAGTCTTTGGAAGGATCCATGTTATCCTTCAAGACCTCCGTCATGTCCCGTTTAGTCTTTGACGGATCCATGTTATCCTCCAAGACTTTTGATTAGTCCCGTTTAGTCTTTGGACGGATCCATTTTATCCTCCAAGACTTTTGATTAGTCCCGTTTAGTCTTTGGACGGATCCATGTTATCCTCCAAGACTTTTGATTAGTCCCGTTTAGTCTTTGGACGGATCCATGTTATCCTCCAAGACTTTTGATTAGTCCCATTTAGTCTTTGGACGGATCCATGTTATCCTCCAAGACTTTTGATTAGTCCCGTTTAATATTTGGACGGATCCATGTTATCCTCCAAGACTTTTGATTATTCCCGTTTAGCCTTTGGACGGATCCATGTTATCCTCCAAGACTTTTGATTAGTCCCGTCTAGTCTTTGGAAGGATCCATGTTATCATTCAAGACCTCCGTCAAGTCCCGTTAAGTCTTTGGAAGGATCCATGTTATCCTTCAAGACCCTCGTTAAGATCCCCGTTGGGACCCTAGGCAAAGTCCCCTAGGTCCCCGCAAAGATCCCCGTTAAATTCTAAGAATAGTCCCCTAGGAAGCCAGTCATGTCCTTAGATGGATTCTCGTTAAGACATTAGTCGTGTTTGTCCTTCCCTCTTAAGATTCTAAACCCGTTCGAACTACGGTGACCTGAACCTCTCATCATGTGGAACCCCCCTCCCTCGTGGTGAGGGGAACGTAGGCAACTTTGGCCCGGTCAAATATCCCAAATAGAGACACGTGTGTCTTTAACCCAAGTGTTCACCCAATGATTACCCGAGCCTAAACTACCTTTTTTTTCCGTGGCTTAGATGAAGTGGAAGAGAGCATCATGTCGCCGACTGGTGCGTGTGGAGTCAGAAAGTTCCCCGGTCACTACAACCTCTCTGATCCGGTACCTCAAAAAGATCACTTCAGTGGACAGTAGCTTGAGAAATGATGCCGCGGATAATTCGGATGGCCTAACGAATGAAGAGTTGTTCCAAGCTTCAGAAACCCCCGGGGCTGAGAAAGAAGTCATCACAGATAGCCACAGAGGAACTGTAGATACCCCGGGGGAAACCACGGCCTTAGGCTCGAGCGCGCGTTGGTTTGTATCCTAGGATGTCTAACTTGTTTTTAGAGTCGCCACCTATGTTTTGAGGAACATAAGAAAACCTATTGATTGTAGCCTAAGTTTGATTACGAAAACAGAGATTCTTGTTTTGAGGTTCGGGGGTTAGATTACGAGATGGGAAGTACCGAAACACCCATCTCGCCCAACTAAAGTTGGTCTTGCTTGATCAAAATCTACATGAAAAAATGTTCTTCTTCTTCTTCTTTAAGTCATGAAAAGGGGGGATTTAAAATAGGATTTGGAATGTAGGAGATAACTCCTTAACCAACCTCAATGAGATGAGGTGATCATTAGAGTCATGTCCCAAAATAATTTGGGTGATTGCACATTTGATTAAAGTAAAAGAGAGAGAGGAGATGAAGTAAAAAAAGAAAGGAAAAGATGGACTTTTACCTACAATTGGAGAACTTCAAACGTTGCTTGATGAAATCCTTGGAGAACCTTTAGAAAGTGATTTTGGTATAGTTTTTTTTTGTAAGTTCAATTTTTGGTCTAAGTTTCGATCCTTAAAAATGGAGGTAAAGAGAGGTTTTTATAGGTGAAGAGGGGTGTTTTTGGGCCAAACTCAGTCACCAAGAAATCCTCCCGGGAAAAATCCTGTAAATTGAGCAGGGAGGGATCCTGGCCAGAAATCTGTAACTGACGCCCAGAGGCGCGCGCTTCCTGCTTTGGGGGCGGGAGGCGCGTGCGCCTGGATCCTCCTGTCGGAGGCGCGCGACTCAGAGAAGGCAATTTTGACAGAATGGACTAGAAAATCAGCCCTGTCATCAGTTTAGTCCCTGGACTTAACGAAGTCAGTCAGGAACTTAACGGAAGTGACAAAAACTAACGAGAAACACTTAAAATGGGAGAAACACAAAATCAAATGTGCAATCGGGGTGAGCGGTCCAAGGCGGGGTGTCTACAGAGCCCCTCGGCGACGTGGACTGCAAAGCAGAACGCGTCGACGAAAGTTAAAAACACCCGCCGAGGACATCACCAAGAAAAGGCAAAGACTCGATGGAAGCAGGAATTTGAAATTGCGAGAGATAGTGGTGCGCTCCCTGTGTGAGCGGCTTTTGTTGATAGAGGGGGTGGCATGATCCGTTAGGTGAACCTGCTGGCTGAATGTTTTGAATGAGGCCGTTAGTGAACCTTTTGATGAATCCGTTAGTGAATCCCTGGATGAGTCCGTTGGTGAACCCTTGTTGACGAATCCGTTGGTGAATCCGTTGATGAATCCGTTAGTGAATCCCTTGGATGAGTCCGTTGGTGAACCTTGGATGAGTCCGTTGGTGAACCCTTGTTGACGAATCCGTTGGTGAATCCGTTTGATGAATCCGTTAGTGAATCCCTGTTGACGAATCCGTTGGTGAATCCGTTTGATGAATCCGTTAGTGAATCCCTTGATGAGTCCGTTGGTGAACCCTTGTTGATGAGTCCGTTGGTAAACCCTTGTTGACGAATCCGTTGGTGAATCCGTTTGATGAATCCGTTAGTGAATCCCTTGTATGAGTCCGTTGGTGAACCCTGTTGACGAATCGTTGGTGAATCCGTTTGATGAATCCGTTAGTGAATCCCTTGGATGAGTCCGTTGTGAACCCTTGTTGACGAATCCGTTGGTGAATCCGTTTGATGAATCCGTTAGTGAATCCTTGGATGAGTCCGTTGGTGAACCCTTGTTGACGAATCCGTTGGTGAATCCGTTTGATGAGTCCGTTGGTGAACCCTGGATGAGTCCGTTGGTGAACCCTGGTTGACGAATCCGTTAGTGAATCCGTCTGATGAAATATTGCTTTGAGTCTCGTGCCATTTGGAGTCACACTTGACTTTGAATTGTGGGTACGGGCACAGTGACTGCGACCAGAAAATGTTCCTGTTGGGGATGAAATGTGAGATTGACTCTTGAGGGGGGGGCGTGGCACCCGTGACAGAACTTAGGGAGTTCGGATTTTTGAAGAGGACAGCCTACTTATGAGTGGGAGTTTCTATCCTGCTTTCGATTTTTAACATGCTTAAGGCGGACCAGAAAAGGTGTGCCCAACTGGGTGTTCGAGGATCGGGACAGTGTCTTGATTTAGGCTGGAGATCTCTGACAAGGCCTTTTCTTCAAGCGATTTAGACCTGGGAGGCGCGCGCGCTTCTATGTAGGCTTGGGACGCGCGCGCGCTTCATACTGCTGGCGGGTGGCGCGCGCGTCTGGGAGCGGAATTCCGGGCTTGACATTTGCTGACCAGAAGAGTCTCCAACAGCTATAATTTGAACTATTTTCGACCAGAATGGTCACAGTCATTCTTTTGCAAACACTTTCTCCTCCTAAAATCACAAAATTCTTGTCTAATATGCCCCCATGACTTTCTTTTGAGTTAGGTTTCGTCCCCGAGGGTGAGAAGTCCGTTCCAATGGTGGGTGCCCGTTCCAGCTGTGGGGTCCGTCTCGATGTGGAGAAGCGTCCGAGTGTTTTGATCGTTGGGAAGGCCCAATGACGATGTTGTTGACCCGTGAGACCGGTGGTTCATGTGCGGGACTATAGACCCCGTCATTTTCCCAAGAAGAAGAGAGGTAAAGGAAATTCCTCTTATGTGTGGAGCGTCCCATGGTTGTCCCCGCTAAGGCTCCGCTTATAAGGGTAAAGGGAAGGCCGTTGATGAAGCTCCGTCCCGTCCTAGCGTTTTCTCCCGTCTTGGCGGTCCCAAGAATGTTCCGTCCCCGTCCAAGAAGAGTAAAGGACATAACAAGAAGCAATGGTTTCCCAACCTAAGAAAGATTAGATTTTTCTTTGTACCCCAGAGATTGCAATTTAGACCACTTTGTTTAGGATTTAATATTTTGATGTCTTTTTGTTGCTCAATAAATCCGTTGTAATGGTTTGAATAATTCATTGAATGAATAAAAATTGCATTTTGTTTATTTGAAGTGAATTGGGTATTTTTGATATGTTTTAGACCGCACCTGAAGGTTTGCCTACGTTCCTCCAGTTGGGAGGCTCAGGTCTTCGTAGTTCAAACAAACAAAGACCATTTTTTTTTTTTTTTTTTTTTTTTTTTTGGTTGTGCACCCTGTTTTTTGCCTAGACGCCCTTTCGGGTTTTCAATCTAGCGGGCCTCTTTTTTGCACGTGCTCTAATTTTTTTGCCTAGGCCGCCCTTGCGGGTTTTCAACCTAGCGAGCGATTTTTTTTTTTTTTTTTTTTTTTTTTGGGTCTTTGTTTATTAAGCGTAGAACATCTTGAGCTTGTCGAGGTTGACCTCCTCTGGCAGCTGGTCACCATCTAAATCCACGAGCCGGACTGCACCACCGCTTAGTATCTTTTTGACCACGTACGGACCGATCCATCGGGGTCCCCATTTCCCCAGGGGATTCATGCGTTAGGAGGTGTTGTCTTAAGACCAAATCTCCCACATTGATGTTTCGAGGCTTCACTTTTTTGTTGAAAGCTCTTGCCATCCTTTGCTGATATGCCTCGTGCGTTCGAGTGCCCTTAACCTTTTCTCGTCGAGCCAGGCTAGTTGTTCATATCGACTTTGCATCCAGTCGACCTCGTTGACTTGATTCTCGAGGAGGACCCGTAGAGATGGGACTTCAAGTTCGATAGGGAGCATGGCTTCAGAACCATAGACCAATGCATAAGGAGTTTCTCCTGTTGCGGATCGTATTGATGTGCGGTAGCCCCACAATGCTAATGGTAGCTTTTCGGGCCAATCCCTTCCTGTTGAGGCCATCTTCTTGACGATGGTCTCGATGGTCTTATTGCTGCTTCGACCGCGCCATTTGCTTGGGCCGGTAAGGAGATGACTTGTGCTTGGTGATCTTGTATTCTACCAAAAGTGCATCCATTTTCCTTCTCAAGTGAGAGCCTTGTCGGAAATGATTTCATGAGGCACGCCGTATCGGCACATGATATTAATCTTTACAAATTCGGCCACTTTCTTGGCGTTGAGGGTTCGATAGGCTTGTGCTTCGACCCACTTTGTGAAGTAGTCGACTGCTACTAGGACGAATGACTGCCCATTGCTCCCGGCAGGATGAACTTTACCGATGATGTCTATCCCAACAAGAGAAAGGCCAAGGTGTGCCATGTTTGAAAGTTGTGAGGTGGAGCATGTTGCAGATTAGCGTGGAATTGGCACTTGGCACACCTTTTTGACTTTCTCGATACAGTCTCGTTCATAGTGCTCCAATAGTAACCAATGCGAAGTATCTTCTTGACTAGCATAAATCCATTCATGTGGGGCCCACATTCTCCTTCGTGCACTTCACACATTATCTCTTGAGCTTCGGTCTCATTGGCGCATAAGAGATTGATCCCGTCGTGGTGCCTTTTATAGACTCGGTCCCCAATCAGTACGTACCGAGAGCTAACCTTTGCAGAGCTGCTTGAGACTTCTTATTGATGTTCTCGGGATAAGTGCCGTCTTTGAGGAAGTTCATGATATCTGAATACCACGGAGAGTTTTGTTTGAACCTCGTTGATCTCGACGCTCATGCAATATGCCGGACTGTTCCTTCGAGCATTTTTGAAAGGCTTCACCATTTTTCCTTTGGGCATTTCAACTAATGAAGCTATAGTGGCCAGTGCATCGGCGAAGCGATTCTTATCTCTCGGCAGGTAGTTGAAAGTGATCTTTTGGAATTGTTCAACCAGTTCTTCAAGGTGCTGACCATACTGTTGGAGAGTCGGGTCTTGGGTTCGCCATTTCCCGATTGCTGATTGATAAGGAGCAAAGAGTCGCCGAACACTTCTAGTTCCGTGACGTTTCTTTCGAGAGCTGCTTCGAGCCCCGTTATACATGCTTCGTACTCGGCAATGTTGTTGGTAGCTTCGAATTCCAGGCGTATGGCAATGGGGTGTGGTGTCTTTTGGATCGACAAGCAATACCCCTATACCAAAACCGTGTTATTGGCGGCGCCATCGAAAAAAGTTGCCACTTGTCTTCCTCGGTTGTAGTACAAATTAAATGCTCGTCGGGAACTGTACATCTTCCCCCTTCACTTCGTCACACGGGAATTTGGCAAGCTGGTCACTGAGCACTTTCCCACTGACGGATTTTAGTGTGACGTAAGTGATATCATAGCCGGCGAGCATGAAGTACCATTTGGCTATTCTTGTTGACATGAAGGCTTCTCGAAGATGTAGCGGAGCGGGTCCACCTTTGCTACTAGCTTGATCGGAAAAGCTTCCATATAGTGTTTGAGCTTTTGAGTGACCCAAACCAATGCTGCACATGACTTCTCTAAAACAGAGTAGTTCTTTTCGCCTCCTTGGAATCGGCGACTGACAAAATAAATGGCGTTCTCCTTTGTGGACTCTCGCTGCTCTTGTGCTAACATAGCCCCTAGGGCTTCATCATTGACAGTGAGATAAAGCAACAGAGGTTTCTCCTTGTGTGGCGAACTAGAACAGGAGGGCACGTCAAGTAATGCTTCACTTGATCGAAGGCTTCTTGGCACGCGTCGGTCCATTCTAGAGCCACATTCCTTGAGTAACTTGAAGATTGGCTCGCACATGGAAGTAAGTTGGTGCACAAACCGACTGATGTATTGTAGTCTGCCCATGAAACCTTTAATCTCTTTCTGCGTCTTCGGAGGAGGCATGTCAATGATTGCCTTGATTTTGGAGGGGTCTACTTCGATTCCCCTTTCTGTGACCATATAACCAAGAACTTTGCCTCGGATAACCCGAATGTGCACTTTCCAGGGTTGAGCCTCATCTTGTGTTGACGAAGCCTTCGAAGAACTTGCGGAGATCGGTCAAATGTTGATCATCGGTCCCTTTGGAGTGAATGATCATGTCGTCCACATAGACCTCGATTTCTTTGTGAATCATATCATGGAACAAGTCTGTCACGGCTCTTTGGTAGGAAGCCCCAGCGTTTCTTAACCCAAACGGCATGACTGTGTAGCAGAAGGTACCCCACGGTGTTGTGAAGGCTGTCTTATGTTTTCTTCCTCGGCCATGAGAATCTGATTGTACCCAGCGAACCCATCCACAAATGAGCGAACCTCGTAGGCAGCAGTGGAGTCGACTAGCATGTCGATATAGGGAGTGGAAAATCATCCTTTGGGGAAGCTTTGTTTAAATCCCGGAAGTCTACACAAACTCGGACCTTGCCGTTCGCCTTCCTGACTGTCACAATGTTGGCTAACCATGTCGGATACTCGATAACCTTGATGAAACCCACGCTGAGGAGCTTCTCAATCTCTTCTTTGACCTGCAGAGACCATTCTGGCTTGATCTTCCTGAGCTTCTGCTTTACTGGCTTGGCATCTTCTCTGATCGGAATCCTGTGCTCCGCTACCTTTCTGTCTAAACCTGGCATGTCTTTGTATGACCATGCGAACACATCCACGAACTCCCGTAGTAATGTAGTCAATCTGTCTCTGTCGTCTCCCTTGAAGAAGCTTCCAATCTTGTTTCTTTTGGCTCTTCTTCGGTACCCAGATTAACAACCTGCAATTCTTCGTCAGCCTTTGGACCATTCTCGCCACGACTAACGGACTTGTTGAGCAAGTTCATTTAAGTATGTTGTGTTTTCGTGGTCTATTTCATCATAATTTGAATCGTTATTAACTTGTTTGTTAAGTTCATTATTAGTTAATTCATCATTTATGATGTTTGCAATCTCAGGGTACTCAGAAATATCAATTTTTCATTAGCAAGAAAGGAACACACGCTCGGCTATGGCCTCCAAATCCTCTTGGGTGAGGGTATTAGAGACACTCTCGGACTCGAAAGTAGGTGTAAGCCGCTCTTCCTTCGTTGCTGTGCGGGGTATGCAACCCATTTCTTGGACTAAGAATTCTTCGGATACCACGGGCCCTTTTGTTGAATACCCATTTGTGATCGGCTCGGAGCTTGGCGGGATCTCACTGATAGTATCGTTCATGATGACGGTGTCATGGATGGCGTTGACTTGGCATTCATTCATTGCGGCAAGCTCTTCAAACATGGAGGCTAAATCTGTCAATTCTTCCCCCACGGTGATTTCTGTCTCGGACTCTGTAGACAACCTTCCTTCCCCACCATTCACGGGGCGACATGGGAGTTGGTTCCCTTTCGGATTTCTGGATCTCACAATCGGAGAAGATTTCGAGGCCAGGCTTTTTTGACACCCTTATTGTTACCCATGGTTCGGGAAAGATCATGTATGGAACGTCTTCCCCTGGCGGACAAAATAACCATTCAACGTCTTGCGGTAAGGCCTTAGATTAGGGACCTCATAACGACGGCCTTCTTTACGAGCTCGGGCCTTTTCGTTTTTGATTGCTTGTTCTTGCTTCAAGTCTTCTTCGGAAGGCTCGTACCCCAAACCGAATGTGTTCTTGACAAATGGGACTTGCACGGGATGTAGGATTCCTTGCTGATATTTCCCTAAGCCTAACCAGGGAAGTAGTCCATATCCCTCATCATGCGGAGTACTTTGTGATTGTTGGGGTCCATGATCCGTTTCCCCCTTCTTGTCAATGGCGTTGATAGAGACGCCGGAGAGAGTGGAGTCTGGTAACCGTGCTGAACTTGGTGGACGGCTCACCTTTTCTGTGGATAGTAATGTTTTCAGCCATTACGGTCACTATTTCATCACCGTTTCGGATCTTGACACATTGGTGGAGAGTTGACGTACGGCATTAGCACTATGAATCCATGGTCGACCCTAACAGTAAGTTGAACGGGCAGGGATATCAAGCACTTGGAATGGAACGGACATGACCATGCTCCCAAACTCAATGTCATTTCGATCATACCCATGACTGTACGGCGGTGCTGTCATAACCTCGGATTACTTGAGTAGAAGGCCTCAAATCAGAATCTTTGAGCCCCAGTATGCCCATGATCCTACCAGGCATGAGATTGAGTGCGGAACCACCGTCCACTAAGACTCTTGAGACGGGCCTCCCCCTTGCTCGTACCTTGAGGTAAATAGCTTCGTTGTGGTCGGAACCAAACGGTGGAAGTCCATATCGGCAAAGGTGATGACGTTGCCAAAGTGAATGTGACCAATCATTGCTGTGAGGTCCTCGGGAGTAGTATCGGGAAGAACTGATGTATCATCGAGATTGCGGATGACAAGATCTCGATGTTTCTTTGAGGATGCAATGAGATCCCAAATAGAGATGTTGGCTTGAGTTTTCTTGAGTTGGGCAAGTAGAGGATCTTCGGGAGTGTTGTGAGCTTGCGGCCTTTGAGAAGAGGAGCTCGGTGCGGAAGTGGAAGGGTGCTTGCTATGACTCGACCGGATCGAGTTAGCATATTGACGTTCCCATCTTGCTTCTTTTTCCTATTTTCTAGTACTTCCCTCATTACCTCATCATAAGTCACTACATAACAAGAATTGTCAAGTTTATTCATAACATTGGGGCCCCCATTCACATTGGGATTGAATGGGTGGTCCCTCAAGTTCTCCTATCTCTATTACATTGACATGCTCGTCATTAGTCACTACAAATTCTTTCTTATCTATGAGATCTTGAATGACATTGCGGAGAACGAAGCATTCCTCGGTGTGTGGCCACTATATTGGTGGTAGCCACAATATTTGTGGTGAGCATGATTGTCGTGGATCGTCTTGGGTTGGTACCCTTGCACGGGTGTGACTTGACCCTTTGCCTTGAGGACCTCGAACACTTCGGTTTGAGTCATGCCTTGGAGAGGCGTGTAGACACGGTCACTTCGGGGCCTTTTCCCTTGAGGTGGAGGAACCTTTTTGTAATTCCCCTTGTCAATAGTGACGGCGTTGACCGAGGCCTCTTTTGTGGAGTTGGAAGCGGCCTTGTAGCGGTAAGTAGGAGTGGTCTTCTTAATCTCCTTGAGCAAGTCATCCATGCGTACCCCCGCCTCATACATTTGGGAGAAGTCGGAGTAGCAAGCCCCACTTAGGTGAGTGCGGAGATCAATCTTAGACACTTGAGAAAGATGTCCATTTGCTCTTTTGTGTTCGGCCTCTCAACAATTTCGGAGAGTTTGTCATTCCACCTCCTTGTGAAGTCGATGAAGGACTCATTGTCTCGTTGAGTAGTGTTCTCTTAGCTCTTTCCTTGTGGGCCGGTGAGTGGTGTTGCCTTGGTATTGGTTCTTGAAGGCAAGCATGGCGGAGTCCCAATCAAGACGGACAGTGAGCGGGAGAGTAGCATACCAATCTTTGCGCCGCCCCTCGAGAGTGAGAGGAAAGCATTGAGCCATCACCTTGGTGGAGACTTTCTTTGGAACCATTGCCCAAATATAAGTCTCGATGTGAGCCATAGGACAAGAGTTGCCCTTGAATTTGCTTATGTCGGGCATCTTGAACTTATCGGGAAGAGCGGCCATAGTACTCATGAGGATGGATGATTGATAAAGGCTTGTGTTGGAGCCTTTCCCATGTTGAGCCCATTGAATTTTTGGTCGATGTAGGCCATGATAGAATCCACCATTTTGGGCTCATTGTTCTCGGAACTTGGTTCCCCCATCTTCTTAGTGCGGGTGTTGACATAAGGACTCTTGAACAAACCCTCGGTCCATTCGGATTCATCATCATTGTTCTTGTTCTTTCCCTTGGCAAGGTTGGTGAGCTTTCTTTTCATTAGCTCCATTTCGGCCTCGTGGGCCTCCCTTTGGCTGTCGAGGTGGGATTGCCAAATGTCGTCTTTGCTTTGTGCCTCCTTGTTAAGGGTGGAGACTTGCTCTTGGAGGAGTTGGACCATAGTTGAGAGCTGTTCGAGAGACATGGTGTTGCTGCTGCCGGTCATGGTTGGTGTTGGAGCTGTTGAGTGATCTCTTCACGGACTAACCGATTTGCTGAATCCCGGTAGACTTTTGTAAGTACCAATTGAACCTATATTGCAGAAGAGGCCCTTGTCAGTCTTGAGTAACACTTGCGGTCCATGAAGAGGCTTAGAACACACAGTTGGGCACACGACTCGAACCACATAAGAAAAGACTCTCTTTTTTTTTTTTTTTTTTTTTTTTATAAGTCGGAGGGATTGAATCCCTTTTGGGGTTTCTAAGAAAATAATGGAATCGTCACACTAGTATATAGACCATCTCGCGGTCCCATATACTCATCGGATTCCATCGCGCTTGTGAATCCTACATGTATCGGGATTAAACTAAATTAATGTAGTAAAGCATACATGCGGGGACGGATTTTTATTTTCGTCCAAAATAACCACTTTTGGGGACGGATTTTTATTGCGTCCCTTTCAACAAGTTGCATGTATGATTTGAAGACATTATTTTAGGGAAATCTCGGTACATGGAAACCGACTTGAGTCACGGAGTGTTAGACCCTAACTAGAATTGTGTGGTTTGTGCTCGGCTTGAATATGAGGCTCAAAGGTCACCCCCGGCATGTAGTCTTGAACTACGCCACGGGCTGAGGTTTACCGCTTCGAAAGAGTCAAGGTCTGGTGAGCTTGAAACTTTCTAGGACGGGCCTCGACGGGTTTGGGGGTTGGACTTGTGCGACTCGATAGTGAGCAGTTCATAGGAATATGTGCATGTAGTGTGAGGTCTAACAAGTGACAATTTTTTTTTTTTTTTTTTTTTTTTTTTTTTTTTGAAAAGAAAGAAAAACACACAAAAACTAAGCACATAAAATTACAACTCCCGAATCACCCGTGTGACCGGTAAATAAAACACAAAATTAAAAACAGTCCGAGGGTTCAATTCTGTTCTGATGCAGGCAACTGTGCCCACACCCCACTGTTCTGCTCAGTCACTGAAACCTGTTTCTGTTCTGGGAATCAACCCAGAAGCGTGCGCCTCTGAGTACTGATGTGGGACGCGCGCGCATGGCGCAATGCTCATGGGAGGCGCGCGCTTCTGGGCACACCTGTCAGAATGTCAGACTTTGGACTCAGGGGATTGCCCTGGTCCCATGTTCATATTGTAACCCCTGCAGAAGTGATTAGTGTCGAATAACAGAAGAAGATGAAGAACATGAAGAAATGGGCGATTCTGGTTCTTGATATGGGATGCGCGCGCCTTAGGCTTAAAAGGCCAGACGCGCGCGCCTCCCCCATCAGGAACAAATGCCCAGAAAAGATGTAGATTCGATCAGAACGCAATTTAACCCTCAAAACTCCCCAGCGGAGTCGCCACTGTAGATACCCCGGGGAAACCACGGCCTTAGGCTCGCGCGCGTTGGTTTGTATCCTAGGATGTCTAACTTGTTTTTTAGAGTCGCCACCTATGTTTTGAGGAACATAAGAAAAACCTATTGATTGTAGCCTAAGTTTGATTACGAAACAGAGATTCTTTGTTTTGAGGTTCGGGGTTAGATTACGAGATGGGAAGTACCGAAACACCCATCTCGCCCAACTAAAGTTGGTCTTGCTTGATCAAAATCTACATGAAAATGTTCTTCTTCTTCTTCTTTAAGTCATGAAAAGGGGGGATTTAAAATAGGATTTGGAATGTAGGAGATAACTCCTTAACCAACCCAATGAGATGAGGTGATCATTAGAGTCAAGTCCCAAAATGATTTGGGTGATTGCACATTTGATTAAAGTAAAAGAGAGAGAGGAGATGAAGTAAAAAAAAAAAGGAAAAGATGGACTTTTTACCTACAATTTGGAGAACTTCAAACGTTGCTTGATGAAATCCTTGGAGAACCTTTAGAAAGTGATTTTGGTATAGTTTTTTTTTGTAAGTTCAATTTTTTGGTCTAAGTTTCGATCCTTAAAAATGGAGGTAAAGAGAGGTTTTTATAGGTGAAAGAGGGGTGTTTTTGGTGCCAAACTCAGTCACCAAGAATCCTTCCCGGGCAAAATCCTGTAAATTGAGCAAGGGAGGGAATCCTGGCCAGAAATCTGTAACTGACGCCCAGAGGCGCGCGCTTTCCCTGCTTTGGGGGCGGGAGGCGCGCGCAGCCTGGATCCTCCTGTCGGAGGCGGGCGCGACTCAGAGAAGGCAATTTTGACAGAATGGACTAGAAAATCAGCCCTGTCATTCAGTTTAGTCCCTGGACTTACGAAGTCAGTCAGGAACTTAACGGAAGTGACAAAAACTAACGAGAAACACTTAAATGGGGAGAAACACAAAATCAAATGTGCAATCGGGTGAGCGGTCCAAGGCGGGTGTCTACAGGAACGCAAACTCCGTCTGATGAGTCGACAAGGCAAATAGTTGTTACATCTCGTCTCAAATTGATGGTCCCCTTCACCAAAGTGACCAACCATAATGAAAGGGTGGAAGCTACCGACCCCCGGATTGTAACCAAGATTTCCCCTCCATCTCATCAAAATACCGAAACCTCCATTTCTTTCGCCCCAACACGCTGTCGTCCACAACGAGCCTCTCACTCAAATCCTCCTCACTCTACCTCATCCCAAATCCACCATCTCCCATGGGACGCCTCCTATAAAACCCCAAGCACGATCCACTCAAAAGGCCCGCAAACCACCATCCACACCGGTTAAGTCCCGAGCATCATACTCACAACACTTTTCCGATCGTATCCCTCTCGCTTGATGCCATCAACCAAGTCACCAGAGCTCAGTCACTGTTTAGGACCGTACATGGTACCCGAACCGGCATCACCAAATTGCCTCCACCAAGTTTCCC
>JAOWBW010003456.1:0-29632 GCA_026119855.1 Campanula takesimana
CTTGCTCAGAGCACTAACGGCTAGTTTTAAGCTCTTGCTATAAATAGCCTGCTCATCTTCATTTCCAAGTTGCTAGAGTTTGTGCTTTCATAAGTATCCTTGAAGTTTAAGAAGATTGCTGCTAATATCCCAGATTCAAGATCAACCTTCAAACTCCTGCCCAGATCCTAAGCCTTAATGTAGCGACCCCAAACCCGTTCCTATTTATTTTATATTTTTTGGGATTTTTATTTGACTTATGTGTGCATTTTATGTGTTGCATCACATTATGATTTCTATATCTTACTTGATTATTTGTGTTATTTACTAGTTAGTAATAATAATGGTTAAAGGAATTAAATGATTAAGTTTGAAACTTTAGGGTCCTTGTTGAAATTCTAAGTTAAGGGGCTTAAGTGTTACTTGAAAGTCCAGTGACCAAGTTGTAAATGGGTAGAGATATTTATAAAAACTTTCCCTTCTCTCTTCTTTCTCTGTGTGAACATTTCTTCAGCAAACTTTCTCGTTCCTTCGTAGGGTTTAAAAGAAAAAAAAGGTAAGTTCAACCAATTTCGATTTAATTCTTTTTATTTACTTACCCGTTTTAAAAACTAATTATATAAAAATGATCAGGGCGTTGAATAGGTCATTTCTATCCGAGACAAAACTTATTTCAGCGGTACTTTTTCTGGAAATAGGTAAGTTACTAATTCCCCTTTAAATGTTAAAATAGATGTTATATATGCTACTTATAATTGTTATTTTGTGATTTGGGTAATATTGTTATACTTGTTATTTTGGGGACAAAGGGAGTATTTAGTATGTTGGTTTGGTTGGGTTCAAAGTAGTATTAAAGTTGTTCGAGACTAATTTGTGTAGTCTTAATAAAGTTATAGGTGTTAGTGTTTTACTTTTGGGACGGTGAAACAGAAGGAGTGTAAATCATTTTGGTTTTGCCTGTCGAGTGTATTGGGCGGCCGCCCAGAAGGGGCGTGCGGCCGCACATTTTATCTGAAAGATTTTGTTCTTGAGAAAGCTGAATGTTGCGACCGCACACCCTGTTTTGGGCGCCACACCTTTCCCCTGACTCTTATAGTTTGTTTAAGGTAAGGTATAGAAGGTTAACTTTGTTTAATCTTTGGGATATTTTCTAGGACCAATATATGAGGTTCCTGGGATATTATCATGGTTAATGAGAAGGGTGTTTCAAGTGTGTGCAAGAATGTATTGTGACCTTGAATCATGTTGTTGTAGACTCTTTGTGAGTGATTCTTTTATGAGCATCTTTGATGTGTTTGGCTTGGTTCATTATGTTAGAATCATTGCCCCGGTTGTTGTTTAGCAAGTATTCATTACTATGCTTCTTGTGAAAAGTCCAGCTGGTCTTGTTGTGGAGTCAGGCAATGGGAGATTTATAGTTTTACATGCTATGTTCACTATAGGTTTTTCCATTGGTACCTCGTGTCAGGCGGTGGGAGAATTATATGTGGCACACAAGCCAAGTTCACTATAAGGTGTCCACTGTGCCTTCTTTGTTTCCCCAGTCCCATATTGGCCTTGGATGGGATGAATTGCTCCCTTTGGTGAGTATTTGGGTTATGACTTTGTGTCATATTTCCCTCGCTGTTTTACTTTGGTTCTATTGGTTATGGTTTTGGTTTTCGGTCCCGGCTTCAGCTATTTATGCTGCTCAGATGGTTTTTCTCAGTTGGTTTTCTCTGATGGTATTCTCAGACAGTTTGTTATTGGGTAAACCTTGGCTTGGTATCCACCGGAGTGTGGGCTATGTGGTAATTGTGATATATGAGTTGATGTTATCTCTCATGCTATGTGCTATGATGATATGATTACTTGTTGATATTGTTTTTTTATGATTATCATATCAGCATGTAACGTAGTTGCATTTTAGTAGCTTACTGAGATTTATTCTCACCCTTATTTGTTTAACTGTTTTAGATAAAGGCGAGTCCAGGGGATAGGAACACTTGGCACGGGAGGACGTTGGATTGGTAAGAGTTGGGACTTGTTTTGTGAAGGTTACATTATGTAAATGTAAAACCTTTTGGGTAGAGTACCGTACTTTCTTGTCACACCTATTTTGGATCATGTTGGTGTATGTACATTTGTTTAAAAAGTTTGTAAGCCTTCGGGCTAAGTACTTTCGTTGTGAAAGTATTTGTAAAGTTTGTTTCATCAAGTTTAGATGAAGTCTTTGAACTTCAAGTGTGTTAAACTTTATAAAAGTACATTTCGAAAAAAATTTCAAAAGTGTTTTATAACGTCTTCCACTCGTGTCCTGAGCGTGGGGCCAAGTAGGATCACGGTCTGGGGAGCGACAGTTGGTATCAGAGCTAGGTTGTAGATGGTCTAGAATGACTAAATGACCTAAAAGGAAAGGTAGTATAGTATAGAGTGAGTAACGTTGAGTGTTTTATGCAGGTATTCATTAAAAATGGTTGAGAATCAATGAGATCAGGCTGGCTCTTCAGCTAAGGGGAATGCCAGAGAAGAGGCTCGAATTATGTTCCAAGGAATGTTCGAGCAGCAATGAAAACTTTAAATGATCAGAGGCAAGAGAGGGAACAGGTACCACCAAGGTATGGCCTAGAACAGTTTCTGAAAATGAAGCCTATGGGTATGATGGAGAACCTGATGTATCTAAGACTGAAAGGTGGATTGAATCCATGGAAAAATCTTTGATGCTTTGAGATGTTCTGAGGAAGATCAAGTCAGGTTTGCTACTTATAAGTTGAATGGAGCTGCCGAGCATTGGTGGAAAGCTTTGAAAACAAAATGGGATGAGACTCATGTACCTTACACTTGGGAGAATTTTCTGGGAAAGTTTAAAGAACACTTTATTCCCCGAGTAGATCATGACACGAAGGAGATGGAATTTCTTAGCTTGGAGCAAGGTTCTATGTCAGTTGCTCAGTATTCAGCTAAATTTTCAGAGTTGTCCAGGTATTGTACTCACTAGTGGTAACTGAGGAGAGAAAGGCTACGAGGTTTGTGAAAGGTTTGAAAACTGTGATTAGAACTCAGCTAGTATCTCACAAGTTGCAAGATTTTCAAGATGCAGTTGATCGAGCCTACCAGGTGAAGCATGACATTGAGGAACATAAGAGGAAAATGGAGTTGTTAGGCGCTGGGAAGTAAGTTAGGCAAAACAACAACACGTGGTGATAATAGAGGAAATCAAGGTGGATCTTCACAATTCAAGGGTCTTCTCAAAGACAGTCAGGTAATAGAAATCAAAGTAACACTTCAGGGAGTCAGAGCAGAGGAGTCTGTAATTATTGTCAGAAAGAAGGGCATTCAGAAGAAAGATGTTGGAAGAAACAGGGCAAATGTTTGAAGTGTGGTCAGTTGGGACATTTTCAGAGGGATTGCCCTAGGTTTAAGATGCAAGCATCGGTAAGTGTAGTTGGGTCCTCTCAGGGCCAGAAGAGGGATTCTTCAGGAAAGCCTAAGGTGCAGGGTCGTGTCTCTTTGCCATTTCTCAACAACAGGCTTCAGATTCCTCTAATGTGATAGGAGGTATTATTTCTGTGTCTAGTTGAGAGCACGTACACTTATAGACCCTGGCTCATCGCATTCTTATGTGTTCTGTGCATTTTTCTTCTTGATTACGTTTGTCTTCTGAATCTCTACCTTATGTGTTAGAGGTGTCTACTCCTATAGGGGAGTGTTTGGTGACCAATGAGGTGTTGCATTCTTGTGATGTGCATATACGTGAGCATGTTTTACCTGCTTATTTAGTTATCTTACCATTACAAGATTTTGATGTTATCTTGGGTATGGATTGGTTGGGTAAATATCATGCGTCTGTTGATTGTGCTAAAAAAGTGGTCACATTTTCTATCCCTAATGTTCCTAAATTTACTTTAGAAACTGTTCCTTGGGGTAGAGAGATTCGAATTATTTATTATGTGAAGGCTAGAAAGTTGTTGAACCGTGGTTGTGCGGGGTATTTGGCTAGTGTTTTGATACTACTAAAAGGGTTCCTGATATTGAGGATGTGCCTATTGTTAAAGAATTTTCAGATGTATTTTCTTCTGAGTATGCTATGCCTCCTGACCGGGAAATAGAGTTCTGTATTGACTTACTTCCAGGTACGGCTCCTATATCTGAGGCACCTTACAGAATGGCCCCAGCGGGGTTGAAAGAGTTGAAGGTTCAGTTACAAGAGCTACTTGATCGAGGATTCATTCGTCCTAGTGTATCCCCGTGGGGAGCTCCAGTATTATTTGTCAAAAAGAAAGATGAGTCCTTGAGATTGTGTATTGATTACAGAAAGCTGAATCAGGTAACTATAAAGAATAAATATCCACTTATCATATTGATGATTTATTTGATCAACTTCAAAGGTCGGATGTATTTTCAAAACTTGACTTGAGGAGTGGGTACCACCAGTTGAAAATCCGTTCTGAAGACATTTCTAAAACTGCTTTCCGTAGTAGATATGGCCATTATGAGTTTCTTGTTATGCATTTCGGGTTGACTAATGCTCCGGCTGTTTTTATGGATATGATGAATAGGGTCTTTAAACCTTATCTTGATACCTTCGTGGTTGTATTTATTGATGATATTCTGGTTTATTCCAAATTCCAGGAGGAACATGAACAGCATTTACGAATGTTTTATCTATTCTTCGTGAGAAGCAGTTGTTTGCTAAATTCAGTAAGTGTGCTTTTTGGCTCGATGAAGTATCTTTTCTTGGGCACGTGATTTCTAATAAAGGTATATCAGTTGATCCATCCAAAGTTGAGGCTATTATGAATTGGAAGAGGCCAGAATCAGTTACAGAAATTCGAAGCTTCTTTGGGTTAGCTGGGTACTACAGAAGGTTCATTGAGGGGTTTTCTAAGATTGCAACTCCCTTTACTCAGTTGACTCAAAGAATGTTCCTTATGTGTGGGATGAAAAATGTCAAGTTAGCTTTGAAGAGTTGAAGAAGCGATTGACTACAACTCCTATTCTTGCTCTACCTAATGGTAATGATGATTTAGTAATATATAGTGATGCTTCTAAAGAAGGCCTCGGGTGTGTATTAATGCAAAATGGAAGGGTGATTGCATATGCTTCGAGGAAGTTGACTCCGAGTGAGCAGAATTATCCTACCCATGACATGGAGCTTGCGGCTATTATCTTTGCGTTGCACAAGTGGAAACATTATCTTTAGGGAGCAAAGTTTGAGATTTTCACAAATCATCAGAGTTTGAAGTATCTTTTCTCCAGAAAGAGTTGAATAATAGACAACGAAGATGGATGGAGCTGTTGAAGGATTATGATTGCACCATTTCCTATCATTCGGGCAAGGCAAATGTGGTAGCTGATGCTATTAGTCGGAAATCTTATGTAGCTTCATTGATGGTACGGGAATGGAAGATGTTGGAGGATGCTCGAGATTGGAGTCCTTATGAGTCAAAAGCATGGAGCTATTTTGCGAACATTCGAGTATTACCAACTTTAGTTCAACAAATAAGGGAAGCTCAGAAGGATGACCCGGAGTTGGTTAAGATTATAGATAAAATCAAAGATGGTAAATTTGAGGATTTTTCCTCAGTTCAGAAGGGGTATTGACTTTCAGAGGTCGATTGTGTGTGCCTAATGTTGATGGGATTAAACGCCAAGTTCTTGATGAAGGCCATAAATCGAGGTATACTATTCACCCCGGGAGTACTAAATGTATCAGAATTTGAAGCAACACTTTTGGTGGAATAATATGAAGAGAGAAATAGCGGATTATGTATCTAAGTTTTAACATGTCAACAAGTTAAAGCTGAACATCAAAGGCCCGCAGGATTGCTTCAACCATTAGAGATTCCGGAATGGAAGTGGGAACATGTTACTATGGATTTTGTGACAGGGTTACCTCGTACTCGAAGAAGGTTTGATGCAGTTTGGGTGATTGTTGATAGATTGACAAAGTCTTCTTATTTTCTACCTATTGATATTGGTTATTCTATGGAAAGGCTTGCAACTTTGTATATTAATGAGATCGTGAGGTTACATGGAGTTCCAGTGAGTATTGTGTCTGATCGTGACCCTAAATTCACATCTCGGTTTTGGCAAGCATTTCAGAAAGCTTTGGGATCAGAATTAAGATTCAGTACAGCTTTTCATCCTCAAACAGATGGTCAGTCCGAAAGAACTATTCAGATTCTTGAGGACATGTTGAGGGCTTGCTCAGTTGATTTTTCAGATTCGTGGGATATTCATTTGCCTCTCGTAGAGTTTGCTTATAATAACAGTTTTCAGTCCAGTATTAGGATGGCTCCTTATGAAGCCTTGTATGGGAGAAAATGTCGGTCTCCTATCTGTTGGGATGAAGTGGGAGAAGCCAAGATTTGGGGTGTTCAGATGGTTAATGATTCAGTTGAGAAGGTTAAACTTATTCGGGATCGTTTGAGTACTGCCCAGAGTAGACAGAAAAGCTATGCTGATCATCGAAGGCGAGACCTTGAGTTTGATAAAGGTGACTTTTGTTTTTTGAAGGTTTCACCTAAGGTTGGTATTCGAAGATATGGAAATAAAGGCAAGCTTGCTCCGAGGTATATTGGTCCATTTGAGATTCTTGGAAGAGTGGGAGATCGGGCTTATCGTCTTGCATTACCTCCTTCTCTTGATAAGATCCATAATGTGTTTCATATCTCTATGCTTCGGAAGTATTATATGATCCTTCTCATGTTTTATCTGAGGTGCCCGAGGATATTGACCCAAGTATGTCTTATGAGGAGCATCCAGTCCAAGTGATTGATTCTAAAGTCCAAGAATTGAGAAATAAGAGTATTCCTCTTGTTCGAGTTGTGTGGAGGGACCATAATGTGGAAGAATAACTTGGGAACTTCGGGAGGATATCGAGAGAAATTACCCTTGGTTGTTTGAGGGCCTCGGTAAGTAACCCTAAAATTTGGGACGAATTTTCTTAAGGGGGAGTGATTGTAGCGACCCCAAAACCCGTTCCTATTTATTTTATATTTTTGGGGATTTTTATTTGACTTATGTGTGCATTTTATGTGTTGCATCACATTTTATGATTTGCATATCTTACTTGATTATTTGTGTTATTTACTTAGTTAGTAATAATAATGGTTAAAGGAGTTAAATGATTAAGTTGAAACTTTAGGGTCCTTGTTGAAATTATAAGTTAAGGGGCTTAAGTGTTAACTTTGAAAGTCCAGTGACCAAGTTGTAAAATGGGTAGAGATATTTATAAAAACTTTCCTTCTCTCTCTTCTCTGTGTGAACATTTCTTCAGCAAACTTTCTCGTTCCTTCGTAGGGTTAAAGAAAGAAAGGTAAATTCAACCCGTTTCGATTTAATTCTTTTTATTTACTTACCTGTTTTAAAAACTAATTATATAAAAATGATCAGGCCGTTGAATAGGTCATTTCTATCCGAACAAAACTTATTTCAGCGGTACTTTTTCCGGAAATAGGTAAGTTACTAATTCCCCTTTAAATGTTAAAATGGTCATAGATGTTATATATGATACTTGTAATTGTTATTTTGTGATTTGGGTAATATTTGTTATAATTGTAATTTTGGGACAAAGGGAGTTGTTGGTCCTAAAGGGGCAACAAGGGTGTGAAAATCGCTAGAGGGGGGGGGGGTGAATAGCGTTTTAAAATTCTTTTCAAACCCTTTTGCAATTCAATGGCATATGCGCACACTCTTATTTTGGCTAAGTATAGCGCGCGGTAAGAGTGTGAAATGCACAGCGGAAATTTAAAGCAGCTCTGCGCAGGGTATACTGCGCAGAGATAAAAACGCACGCGCTAAGTATGAGGCTAAAGAGTGGCGCAAAATGGGATTCTATGGAAAATGAACAATAACAATTACAACATCTGAGAGTGGCAATCTGAAAGATCAAACAAAGCAGTTCATAAAAAGTTAGCAGGGAATATGCAATAAGTATAATGAACACGCTATTTGGAGAGGTTCGATCGATGAAAGATCTACATCCTCTACCAAGATGGTTAGTCTTGGATTTCTAATGGAGATCTTATTATATGAGAGAGTATTACAAATTACAACATTTGAGCTCGATACTAACTCAAGATCTATTATCTATGAAGAACAAATCTTAGACTAAACCGGTGTATCTCAAGGAGTTAGATCAAAATGATCAAGGCTTCAAGAGGTGTGTGTGTGATAGAAATTCTGGGCTCTATGAATATGAAAGATGAAGAGCACCAAGAATTCTGGTGATTAGGCTTTGTGATATGAGCAGGAGTTTTGAAGGTTTGAAGATCTTGAAGGCTATTCTAAAGAATCTGGAAAAACTAAGCAGCAGTCTTCAGATCTTCATGGTTTTTCAGTGAAGCATAAAACTCAAGCTCTGAAGCATAGTGGCCAACAAGACGGGCTTGATCAAAAATGATGATCAAGGGCCGATGAAAAGCTAAATCAAAGGCTGCTTGGAAATGAAGATGAGCAGGCTATTTATAGCTGAGAGCTTGAATATAGCCGTTGGAGCTCTGAGCAAGGACAATGAGCTGGCACAACATGATTGGCGCGCAGCTGTCTTTTATAGCCGTTGGGGCTCTGACCAAAGATGATGACCTGACACAATATGATTGGTGCGCAGGTATATAGAGCCGTTGGAGACTGAGCATGAAGACCAGTTTCAAAAGCTTCTTCTAGAAGGTTGACAGCTGTCTTCTCTTGAGAAATTTCTTTGAAGCATGTCTCCACCAATGGTTTTGCTGAGTGTGCTTATTTTCGTTTGTGCACACCTCAGCTTTTTTTAATAAGCGTGCATCTTCTAAGCATTTTCCAAACTTTCTAGAATGAGAGATCAGGAGATGAGGAGCTTGACCAAGGTTGTGTCAGCGCACAAAGGCATGCGCATTGCCGGCGCGCATGGATTCAGCGCATGAGCAGCATGCGCACCATGCTTGGTCACAAAGAGATCTCTTGAGTTTAGGAAGTAAGATCTTGAAAATTGAGCAGGGTCAAGGTCTGCGCAAAGATATCTATGCGCAGTGGCGACTTGCGCAGAGAACATTCTGCGTAGCGAAATGAATCCTTGCTTAGGTGATCTTTAAAGCTTCAAGTCCTATCATCTAAGCCTATACTATAAAAAGGACTTAGCTAAAGATTGAAGTTCTAAACTTCTTTACATGAGGTCCTAAAGTCCGTAAAAATACTTATAGGTGATGGTATCAATCAATTCTAACAAATGTAGGAGGGTTAAGTGATAAGCATACCCAACAATCTCACCCTAAATGATTGATGCCATTACCTACTATAGCAAAGGCAATTCATTGTACTTGATAATAACATGTCCATAAGAATGAGAATGGTAAATCATGCCTCAAGTCAATGCACACACTAGCTAGTGCTATAGATTTCTAATCTATCCAAAAGATTAAAAACTTACAAGATAGGAAAGATAGAAATGTCATTCAGAGCATACAGATAATGTGAGATGAAGTTTTAAGTATGCGTTTAAACTGAATGTTTAAACATCATGCGTAGAAGACATGAGCAGTTAAGATTATGCGCATGAGTTTAAGTAATAATGCATTCAATGTTCCACAAACGAATGATTTGAATTGAACAAGGTTTTTGTGAAAGCTTTATGATGCATTCTTCTCATTAAAACTTTGAAGGATTGACTGTTACAGATTACAAGTTTTAAAGAGGAAAATCAAAAGAGGTGTGCACAAAAACAGAAGCGCACAAAATAAATGCGCATAAAAAAAACATACTGCGCAACGAGAATCAAAAGGTTCCAAAAAAAAACAAAATACTTACAGAGGAAATCTAATCTAAGTTGATCCGTTGCAGGGCTTCGCGCATCTCATTCTGAAGACCGTTGAACTTGTTCATGAGTTCCACCTTTAAATTTTGAAATTTGTCCTGGAACTCCACAGCTTTTCCAACATAAATGTTCATTCCTCTGCGCATATCAGCGTTGTCATCCACTAGCTCTGTGAACCTTGCTCTGCTGTCCGTCAGGATGGCAGTTTGCATAGCTTCTAATCTTGAGTCGGTATGGAGGCGCTGAGTGTTGACGCTTGCTTGAATGTCTAACATTGCGTAGTCAAATTTGTCGTTGAACGCCAAAGAAAAATCTGTCATGGACTTAGCAATGCATCGACGCACTTCTTCAATATTATGCGCAGAGCCTCCTTGTTCAATCTTCTCTATCTGAGCCTCCATCTGAGCTTGAAGGTCATCAAATCCTCTATGTAACCCATCTGCAAGGGTTTTCTTGAGCTTTTTCAGAATGTCCCTGAGTCCACCATCAAGCGCTCCAAAGGTGCACACATTTTTGAGTTGTGCGCTGACATTTTCAAGCTGAGCGCTGATGGATTTCAGGGAGTCCAGGATAAGATGTTCCAAAGTGATAGGAACTTTTTCTTGCGCAGGCTCAGATGGACTTGCCTTTGCTTTAGCACTCTCCGTGCTTTCCTTTGCCTTTGCTTCTTCTTTGGCAGCTTTCTCCCCCTTAATGGTATCAATCTCCAAACGATGCATATCAAGACGATATAATAAAGCAGTTTGAGCAGTAAGGAGTTGATTAAGCTGCAGCTGCGTAGCGACTTGATTCGCTTGAACAGAATGCAAGCTCTGCACGATCTGGCGCAGCTCAGCTGAGGAGGAAGGAGGAGACTCCGGGGCTGAAGATGAAGGTTGAACTGGAGAAGAATCACTGTTATCGGTGGCTGCGGAACTAGTGCGGCGCTTCTTCAATCCTTTAGCGCTGCTGCGCACCTTCTGCTTGAGACGAGAAGAGGTATGTGCAATATCAGCACTGGGGATGGCTTCATGAGAGGCTTTGTGCATCTGCTCCCCCTCAACAGCATCATCATCTGAATCACCATGGAAAGCAGCCTTGCGCTTCATTGTGGTTGGCTTTGAGGGAGCAGGAGCTGGAATGCTGGTAGGATCTGCCTCTTTGATAGAAATCCCTTTGGTGGATTGAACCAAAGGAATATCCTTGAGCTTTTTGCTACTGGGCTGAGCAATGCCCTTCCCCTTGCGATTGTACGCTTCTTCTGCGGTCTCTTGCGCAGCATCAGTTGTAGATCGTCCTGCACTCTTCTTGGATTTGACCACAGGAATTGGGCCTATCCAGGGTTCCTTGTTGGGAGCGGCATCAGACAGCCAGATTTCATAGTAATCGGCGTTACCTATCTCACTGCGCAAATTCTGGAGGTGTACTCTGGAATAGTACTTTACGTCGCAAGACTGCTTCTTGATTGACTTTTCTTCAACATAGGTGGCCAGTTCACCATAAGTCAATAGGAGTTTGGTTAGTAGTCTGCAGTGAGTTCGGTATTTGGTCTTTCCTGCGTTCAGCTTCTTTTCATAGCTGGTCATCCCCTTCACAATCTCATTGAAGATTATCTGCGGCCAGTCTAGTTGATCTTCGTTGAAGATGGCTGCGCAGTATTCCCACTGCTTAGAGATGAAATGTCTATTATTTCCATTCTTGCAGTTGAGGGAATCTCCAATTAGGGTGCACAGGTGATACATCACCTCACCAAATTCCTTTCGGTTATACATTGGCCACTTCTTGTTGAGAGAAGGGATGCCAATGAGCTTCTGTGCAAGCGCATTTTGATGAGCCTCATCATAGTTGACTGAAGAACTATCAACATTGAAGTTTAGGAGGCTGCGAATGTGATTGGGGTGAACCATTATATCACAGCGCTGAACGGTGGCCATGATCATTTCTGTTGTCTTGCCTTCAAGTTGTGCAGGAACAACTCTTGCTGTCCTGAAGAATTCATCTAACAGAGAAGGCACTATGAAGGACTGCTCAAGAGAGAATAATGGAAGAATGCCGGAGGTGCTGAGAAGATGAAGCAGATGACGACCAATCGCATCTAAAGAGAGATCAGCTTGAATAAGTTCCCAACCCAGAATGAAATAAACGTGTCCCTGCGTAAAACAATAGATAGAATTAGACAACCTATTGATTATGAAGCTGTGCGCATATGCAAGTAATGCAGATATACCTAGGCACAAGTTCCAAAAAAAATAATTATGCGCAGAAAGTAGAGGGTGCGCAATAAATAAGAATGCATACGCAGAGGGATCGTGCGCACAGAAAATAAATACTAGTAAAGAGGTGTGCGCAGAGAAATAGATATAGCTATATGCGCAGAGCATAAAGAAAAGGGGGGGGTGAATAATAGACTTTAAATAAAATAAAAAAATAAATATTTAAGAGCATGAACACCCAAGAACACAGAAAAACAAAAGTTGACTAAATTCAACAAAAAGTACATCGAAATGACGGCGTGAACAGGACGAAGTCAACCGTGTAAAAAGTATGGTTAACGACATTAAAACAAACTCAGAAATTCAGAAAAACGGTTCGACTGCTAAAGAAGTTACGAAGCTCAGAAATTGACGAAAAACATATGTAACGACCATTGATCATGAAATAAACTACATGAAAGAATAGATCAGGCAAATACGAACACAACACAATGATCGATTTCAAAAATGATCAGTAAATAAGGGAGAAATCGAAAAAAAGGGAGTCTTGAGACCTCCAAGAACAACAATGGCGGAAAAATAAGAAGTTATAGTGAAACATACCATGTCTTTGATGGTGGGATGCCTTGATTGTCCTTCTACTTCTTCTTCGTGAGAGTTTCCAGAGTGCGAAGAAGAGTCGGAGATGATGATTTCTGGTTGAGTTTTAGTTTTCTTAGGAGCCATGGAAATGGTTTAGAAAGAAGGAAGGTTGAGGTGAAGATACCGAATAGGAAATGAGAGATGAGGGTTTAGAGCAGAGGTAAGAAAGAGAGTGAGAAAATTTAGAGGGAAGAGAGAAGTAGAGAGAGAAACGGTTTAAGTAGGGAAGGAGAAGTTAGGCGCACGATAGCTAATAAAAGTTTGAGAAAATGTGCAGTGGTGCAGGATAGTACTACCACGTGTCACAAAAGGGAACACACGTGCGCAGGCCTATGCGCGCGTGTGCGTGAAGTTCTAAGCCGGTCACTGTCAAGTCGACTTCCTCATAAATGGTGAGTCAGTGAAAGGACGGGCGCACGTTAGCAGGGTGACGTGGCCAAATGGGGAACGCGCGTGCGCAGTCTTTGCGCGCGCGTGTGTCAGCGAAAGAGACTGACGGCTGTCGCATCACCTTCCTCATTAAATGGTGAGCAGACATACGTGAGATGCCCTGTCATTAATTGCAGTTTGCATTTAAATGACAATGGGACATGCGTAAGGGTAAAAAGGTAATTTCCCAAGAAAATTCAAAAATAAAGCGCTGGAAAATTTGAATTACATAAGTACCCTTGTGACTCAGCATTGACTTTTCAGTCAAGGAACTATGTGCAAAATCTAATGAATAGAACACTTACCTGCGGTCCATGATGATTTGCGCATGGATAGTCATGCGCAGCGCATTGATAGCGCAGAGATTCCATAAATCTCAGAACTGTTGTTTCGTGCGCAGACAGTTGTTTGCGCAGGAGTTGCATAGGGCGCATGAAACTTAACCTATTTTGCACACTTTATCAAGCAAATACATTAGAGTCAATAAATTATGTGGACAAGTTAGCTAAGATTAAGCATACCCATTTCTCTTTTCAAGAGATCACTTGTTAATTCTTGAGGAGATGATATTAGATGTTGATGAGCTTGATAATAGTGCTTGGTAGGATTGAAAAACTGCTATGGTGGACATATTATCGCAGAGAGTTGGATAATTCTTATCATGAATCCCATAGTCCACAGGTTGTTGCTTCATCCATAAGATTTGGCAGCAGCAGCTTTCACCGGCAATATATTCTGCTTCAGTAGTGGAGATGGACACAGCAGCTTGTCTCTTGCTTGCCCATGCTAAGTCGATTTCCAAGGAAATGACCAGTTCCACTTGTGCTCTTCCTATCAATTGTGCACGCTGCGTAGTCCGCATCTGAATACCTACAAGTTTAAAGTTCGAATCTTTGGTGTACCAAAGTCCAAGGTTAACAGAGCTAAAAATATATCTAATACTTTTTACGTCAGTTATGTGCGCTTCAGAAGAATTAGCGATAGTGCGCACAGATCCAGTCAAATAATATCTTGGCCAGCTGGCAGAAGATAAGGAGAGTTAGTCATACCTAGATATAGTCTGATCAACTTTACCTTTTAAGTCTGTTAAATTTGTTTCTTGAGGCCATTGGAGTGTCGTATGCTTTAGCATTTGTTGGGTATGCCCATATATATCTTAGTTTTAATGTAATAGGATTTATTAGATTTGATTGATCCATCACCTAAGTTTTATTTCATGGACTTTAGACCCACATGTAAGAAGTATTTATACTTCATTTTTTTAAGTTGTCCATTGTTATAGAATAGGCTTAGAAATAGGGCAAGAAGATCAAGATTCAAGATAAATCACAAGTTCAGTTTGAGCCACGCGCCTATGCGCCCCTTCATGCTATGCGCCATGCGCCTTTCAGCGCGCGCGCATATAGCCTCGCGCCTCAAAGATCCACGCGCTTTGTTACGCGCCTCAAATGGACCATGCGCTCTAATGGCTCAACGCGCCTCATCATGGTTGATTTTACACTCAGTGATTTAATGAAGACTCGAAGACTTGAAGAGAATTCAAATTACGCCAATGATCCAACGGTGGTTAAAAGATGCATATACGCCCAATCTATTGACACGTGTCCATAACGGTCACATTTATGTTGAGTGTCAAAATGGCTATAATATATGCATGCTCCAATCAACGAGCGACAGCTCATCTTATCCACAAGATTTCCAACGGCTAGTTTTTTTAAGTTCACTATAAATACCCCATAACTTCAACATTTTGAAGTTGCTGAGTTTTGCTAAGAATTTCAAGAATTTCTCTCTCTAAGCATTTGTTGAAGATTTGAAGATTGCCTTCGTTTTTCCAGATTTCTCAAGAACATCTTCATACCTTCATCCTTAGCCCAGATCTTCAAAGCCTTAACACTTTAGTTTCTTGTGCTCTCCATCTCAAAGATCTAAAGAGCCTTGATACTAAGAACACACACGCACCTCTTTAAGATTAATCATTTAGATTCATCTTTTAGAGATACACCGGTTATTGTTTTGGATTTGTTCTTTCATAGTAATAGATCTTGAGTTAGTGTATAAGCTCAAACATTGTAATTTGTAACACTCACTCATTATATAAGATCTCGATTAGAAATCCAAGACTAACCATCTTGGTAGAGGACGTAGATCTTTCATTGATCGAACCTCTCCAAATAGCTTGTGTTATTATCTTGTCATTTCTTTCAAGTTATTATTTTCACTTACTATTTGCTTGTTTACTCATTGTAGATTGATTGAACTGAATTGTGTTGTGTTTGTTATATCATTTGCCTTAGTTCCTTATTTCACTCACTTTGAGCCAAAATACTTAGTGTGTGTGTTGCGCTCCCTTTATCACTTTGCGCCTATTTTCATTACTAAATTCCGCTGTGCATTTCACTCACTCACTTAGGCGCATTTCATAACGCTTACTTGATAAAGTGCGCATTCGCAATTGAGTTTTTCAAGGGTACGAAAAGAATTTTAAAACAGCTATTCACCCCCCCCTCTAGCTATTTTTCATACCCTTGTTGCCCTTTGGGACCAACAAGTGGTATCAGAGCAAACACCTTTATAAAACATTTTTCGTTTTTCAAGCTTAACAGCTTGGGTGCCGATTCTAAATGGCAAACTCAAAACCTATGGCAACTGCAAACTACACTCACGTTCCGGTCTTTGATGAAGATCATTTTGACGTGTGGAAATTCAGCATATTGACTCATCTCAACTCAATCGATGAAAGGCTCCATGACACCGTCGTTTATGGACCTTATATTCCGATGAAGGCGAATCCAAATCCACGCACCAACGCTGCCCAACCTACAGTTCTCAAAACCAAGGGAAGAATGGACCGAGGAAGAAATTAGAAGAGTTGCAAATGATGGCAAAGCAAGAAACATTCTTCTAAGCACTCTAAGCACGGCTATGAAACAACAAGTCATGCATTGTGCTACTGCAAATGAGCTATGGGATGCTATTGAAGAGCATATTGAAGGAGACACCGTTTGCAAGGAGAACAAGAAATACGAAGTTCAAAAGAGATTCAACAATTTCTCTCAACTCCCCGGTGAAAACTTAAGGCAAACTTATGAACGCTACTGTGAAATTATCAATCTATGTATTTCACTTGGCATGAAGTTTACCAACAAAGATTTGAATGTAAATTTTCTACAAGCTTTTGGATCAAGATACCTACATAAATCTAGCGCTCTTGAAGACGCTGGAACTTTAGATGTTTGGACTTTAAGGAACCTATATGCAAATCTCAAAGTTTACGAACTCAAACTCCAACGAATCAGCGAAACTGAAGGAAAGTCAAAATCTATGGCTATGATGGCGCACAGAGAAGCTGCGCCTACACCTGCGCCTACTCCTGCGCCTGTACAAGATGAGAAAAGCTCCGATCCCAAAATTTCTACTTCTGAGCTATTAGACATGGATGATGAAGACTTCGCTTTATTTGTGAAGAAATTTCAAAAGTTCAGAAAATTCTCAAGACCCGGCTCAACCAACAAATTTCAAGGATCTACCAGCAAAGCTCCTCAAAAGTTTTCAAGGAGCAGTGATTCAAAAAGAAAAGAAGATCTTGTTTGTTTTAATTGCAGGAAACCCGGACATTTTGCATCAAGCTGCCCGATCCCCAAATTTGAATATATGCAGAAGAAGAGCAGCCATACTCCCAAATTCACTCCCAAGTTCACTCGTCACAAGGGAATGGTTGCTGAAGAAGAAGCACCAGCAAATGAGCACAACACTTGGATTGAAACAGACTCCGATGAGAGCGATGAAGATTCCGATGATGGACTCGTTTGTTTGATGGCAAATGATGATGAAGTTGATGCTTATGATTCTGATGATGACTTCTCCAAGGATGTTCCCGATATGAATGCCTTGAATAAACCTATCAAGAAATCTGCAGGTTTTCAAGAAGTGAAAAAGAAGAAAGGACCAACCATCAGCGAGCTCGTTGAACAAGGATTTCTCACTCCGGCTCAAAACGATGGTGGATTGTTATTCTCACGATGTGATCTTGGAGCAAGGAACAAATTGAGAAAAGGAGCATACATTAGACCACAGGTTGAACCAACTGCTCAAATCTCCAAAATCAATGATGAAGTGATTGCTGAACAAGAAAAATTGTTCAAGAAGGCTGAAAAGGTAATCACTAGATTTGATAGTATGAAGGAAGCTTTAGCACTATCATGTGATGAAATTTCCCAGCTTAAGACCGAGAAATCTCTACTTAAATCTGAACTCACCCTCCTTAAGGAGCAGATAAAGAGCATGACTCCTCTTACTGTTAAAAACACTTTTCTAACAGAACAGAACTCACTTCTTAAAGTTCAAAACGATGAATTGGTTGCTCAAATTACTGATCTTAAAAAGATTACAAATGAGTGGTCCAATTCTCGTGTCACTATGGAGAATATATTTGAGTCCCAAAAAGTCAGTGGTGATAAAAGTGGCTTGGGATTCTCATCAACTAGTGACAACTTTAAATGTGATGTCTGTGCTGAAAGAGATAGTGAATTTACCAACCAACAAACTTTTGAAATTCCCAAGGAAAAACATTCTAATTCAATGGGTAAAGGACAGGAAAAAGTCAAGAGACAAACATTCCACTATGTCTACCCAACGAAGCAATTTGGGAAAGCTAATGGGAAAGATATAGCTACAGATGAACCATCTCCTAGCAAAATCATTCTTGAAAATAGGCGCGCTCCTTCTCCGAGTGCTCATTATGCGCCTAAGAGCCACGCGCCTCATCGCCGTGCGCCTCCTAGCCCTATGCGCCCTCCGAGAAAAAGCGCTCCAAAATTTCAAAAGAAAGATTTTGTTAAGTCTAGTTCATCTGACCCAAAGAAGAATGCCATCCTCAAGAAAAGTAAAGAGTTTGTGAAAACTCACGTGATTGGTGGCTTTCATCATTGTTCCATTTGTGATTGTTCAGGACACAAGGCCGTGGAATGCCTTTTGCGATTCACTCCCAATGCCAAAGGACGTAAAAATCCTAAGGTCAAGCAAGAGTGGGTTGTCAAAAGTTGCTAACCCTAGGACCCAAAAGGAATAAAGGGGACCTGCTTAAATGTCTATATTTCAGGTTCTTTGTTTCATGGCTGGATCTTCAAAAGCTAGAAATTATGAATGGATTCTCGATAGTGGGTGTTCAAGACACATGACTGGAGATGAATCCTTATTAGAAGATGTCCATGAAGAAAGAGGTCCCTCCGTAACATTTGGCGATAATAACAAAGGTCAAGTTGTAGCATATGGAAAGCTCAAGAAAGACAAAGTGTGCATTGAAAGAGTCTCACTCGTGGAAGGGCTCAAGCACAACTTATTATCCATATCTCAATTCTGCGACAAAGGATTAGAATGCCATTTCACTTCAACGCAATGTCTTATCAAGAATGGCAAAACTGGAGCTATCTTACTCACGGGATATCGTAAGACAAATATTTATATTATTGATTTCCATAGTATGAACTCTAGTACTAATCTTTGTTTTGTAGCAAAAAGTGTGAACGAAAATAGTTGGCTGTGGCACAAGCGCTTAAGTCACTTGAACTTCAAGTATCTATCTAAACTCAGCAGGAATAATCTTGTCAAAGGACTTCCCAAAGTTGCTGATCATCATGACAAAAAGTGCGCCGCATGTCAACTTGGCAAACAACCGAAGCAGTCATTTTCAAGCAAGTCAAATCCTTCAACTACAAGATGTTTGCAACTGCTTCACATTGATCTATTTGGACCAGTTTCCACCGCAAGCATTCGAAGAAACAAGTATACTCTAGTTGTGGTGGATGATTATTCAAGATATACATGGGTAGAGATGATGATTACAAAAGATGATTGTTATGATATTCTCACTACCTTATTTCGACTGCTCCAAACCCAAAAAGAAGATGACATCGTTAGTGTTCGATCCGACAATGGAACAGAATTCAAGAACAACGGTGTTGCTCGATATTGTGAAGATCATGGGATAGATCACAACTTTTCAACCGCCGGAGTCCCTCAACAAAATGGCGTTGTTGAACGAAAGAATAGAACGTTGATTGAAGCGGGAAAGACGATGATAGCTGAAGCTAAATTGCCTAAGTACTTTTGGGAAGAAGCTATCAACACCGCATGTTTTACTCAAAATCGTTCCCTCATCAACAAACTTCACAACAAGACTCCGTATGAACTTTGGCGTGGTAGAACTCCCAACATTGCATTCTTCAAGATATTTGGTTGCAAATGTTATATCCTCTACAACGGAAACGAACATAGAGGTAAATTCGATGCCAAAGCCGACGAAGGTATTTTTGTTGGGTATGCCAAACACTCTAAAGCTTTTCGTGTTTTTAATAGAACTACATTAGTGATAGTTGAATCTGTACATGTTACATTTGATGAACATTCTCTCCTTGAGCCACATTTGGCTCCAAATGTTGCTGATGATTCTATTGAGCTAAATGATACAGGTGCTCCTATTTATGTTGCGCCCACTCAAGATCAGAATCTATCAACACAAGGAAATCCATCTACATCAAATGCGCCTAATTCAATGTATAATGCGCCTGGTGAATCCTCTATTGCGCCTCACTCAAATGATGCGCCTCATGATTCCTCTTACGCGCCTATTTCTACTGCTGCATCTGGTGTAAACCCAAATTTCAATTCTGAGCCAGTTCAACCCCAAATTTCAATGACTTTGAATCTGGTGAAGATGTACCAATTGAAGACCTTCAAGTTCTACGACTCAACCTAACTTACCTCCTGAAATTCGTGAAGTTAGAGGTCACCCAATTGCTAATATCATCGGTGATCTACAAGTTGGTGTTCGTACAAGGAGAGCTACAAACTTTGATGCTTACACTGCTTTTATCTCTCAAATTGAACCGAAGAAGGCTGATGAAGCGCTCCAAGATCCTAATTGGGTTGTTGCAATGCAAGAAGAACTCAATCAATTTGAACGATGTAAGGTTTGGACTCTAGTTCCAAGACCAAATGATCATGGAGTGATTGGTACAAAATGGGTGTTCAGGAACAAGATGGATGAGAATGGAACCATCACGAGAAACAAAGCAAGATTGGTTGCACAAGGCTATAGGCAAGAAGAAGGAATTGATTACGATGAAACTTTTGCGCCCGTAGCAAGACTTGAAGCTATCAGATTATTTCTAGCTTACGCCGCTCACAAGAACTTCAAGTTATATCAAATGGATGTGAAGAGCGCGTTTCTAAATGGTGAACTCCAAGAACAAGTCTATGTTGCTCAACCACCTGGGTTTGAAGATTCACAATTTCCAAATCATGTGTACAAACTCCAGAAAGCTTTGTATGGACTCAAACAAGCACCAAGAGCATGGTATGATACACTATCCAAGTTTCTCATCGAAAAAGGCTTCACTCGCGGTAAAATCGATACAACTCTTTTCATTGCCAAACATAATGGTCATAAATTACTTGTTCAAATTTATGTTGATGATATTATATTTGGTTCAACTAATGAATTGTTGTGCAAGCGTTTTGAGAAACTAATGAAGAGCAAGTTTGAAATGAGCATGATGGGAGAACTCACATTCTTCCTCGGGCTTCAAATCAAGCAAATGAGTGAAGGCATATTTATCATCAATCAAAACACAAAAGACTTAATCAAGAAGTTTGGACTTGAGAACGCTAAAGCATACGATACTCCAATGGCCACAGGCAACAAACTCGACAAAGATCTAAAAGGTAAACGTGTTGATCAAACGCTCTATCGAGGTATGATTGGCTCACTCCTTTATCTTACTGCTAGTAGGCCCGATATTATGTTTAGTGTTTGTGTTTGTGCTCGCTATCAATCCGACCCTAGAGAAGCACACTTAATTGCTGTGAAACGTATTATAAGATATCTCTCTGGCACTGTTAACCTTGGACTTTGGTACACCAAAGATTCGAACTTTAAACTTGTAGGTTATTCAGATGCGGATTATGCAGCGTGCACCATTGATAGGAAAAGCACAAGTGGCACTTGTCATTTCCTCGGATATAGACTTGTGTCATGGGCGAGTAAGAAACAAGCTTCAGTATCTGTCTCAACAACCGAAGCCGAATATATCGCTGCGGGAAGTTGTTGTTGTCAAATACTCTGGATGAAGCAGCAATTGGTGGACTATGATATCATCGAAGAAAATTGTCCCATCTACTGCGACAATACATCAACAATTGCGGTTTCTGAAAATCCTGTCATGCACTCAAAGACCAAGCACATCGACATCAAATATCACTTCCTCAAAGACCACGTGGAGAAAGGCAATATACATTTGGAACACGTGGGAACCGACTATCAAATCGCCGACATTCTAACGAAAGCACTCGACGCGAAACGGTTCATATTTTTGAGAGGCGAAATGGGTATGCTTGAACTCAACTAAATTCAATATAGTTTTGTCAATACTAATGATTTTATGTTTGTGTTGAGTTATGAGTATATTAGGTACAAATGATTAAATCAATTTTTCAAAGTTTCAAGGAAACTATGCGCGCCTAATACTTCTGCGCGCTCAACTCTTTGCGCGCCAAATTCTAGCGCGCGCCTAGCATTCAATGCCTCTTAAGTCATTTTGTGCGCCTAGATGAGTATGCGCCCTGTTAAGGTAATGCGCTCCTTCATGCGCGCATTAACTATTGCGGCTCAATCATTTCTCAAAATTCAATTTCAATGATTGAACGTATTAAATACACAAGTACCAGGTATGTTTATTCTGTTCATTTATTATAGGAATCTATGTCTTTTGACATTCCATTAATTGTTCAAGGTACTTGTGCAATTAAATTTTTCCCTCGTTTTACGCTTTTCAAAAATTTTATTTTCTGGGGATTTATTTCTTGCACCCCAAACTTACACCAAAATAGATGTTTTTGGGGTTTGTGCAAAAATTAGTCAAAATTGCTCATACACTTAAAGGGAAAGTGGAGCAGTTTTTCTTTTACCCAATATGTCACATCATGACACTTTATGTCATTCTGCATTTAATGCCCTTCAAATCCATATATCCCTCATTAATGCGCCGTACACATGTCATGATGAGCCGCCGTTTTTCAAAATCCCTCATAAATACACATCCTTTCAACTTCCCATCTTTTTAAATTTTTGACAGTATTATTTCCATATCAGTGCAATTTTTTTAAACCCAACCTATATATACACTTCCCTTCTCTCTCTCTCTTTCTCACCAACTCCCTCATCTCTCTGCACCTCCCTACACTCTCTCTCTCTCCCAGTCTCTCCGCTTTCTCTCTCTCTCTCTCTCTTTCGTTTCTCTATTTTTTCTTATATATCTCGTTAATGGGTCCGAAGAAAGCTACAAAATCTACCCAAGACGAAATGGTAATGAATTCTAACTCTTAAACTCTTTAAATTTCTGAATTTTTTTCCTGTGTTCGTCTTTTTCAAAAACCCGAATGCCCATTTTTCTTGATTAATCTTGCTTCGGTGATCCGTTTTCAAAATCGTTCGTTAGGTTATGTTCGTTTTGCAATTTCGAGTCTTTATAACTAACTTTTTCAACGATCAATTCGCTATTTGGTGCGAATCTGAAAAATCACCATTTTCGACTTTTCGGTTTTTAAGATCTTTGAATCCATTTTTTGGATTCGTTGTTGATTTTTACTTGTTTTGATTTACATATTTGTTATCCTTGTCTTCGTGCGGTCATTTTGATATATTGTATGCTTGATTTGGTGAAGTTTCACGAATTATGTGTTCTTGGTGTTCTTGGTGTTCTTCGAGCATTCAAGACATGTTCTTCGTGTTCTTCATTATTTTTGCTTGACTTGGGTCTCATAAATTTTCAAAACTTGTTTTTCAAAATTTTCACTTTTTGATTCTGAAAATTGCATATGTATGTTTGCATGTGTTTGTGTGTTTTTATACTCAGTTTACATTTCTACATAAGTAATGCGCCTATATATGAATTCATGCGCCTAGTATGATTATGCGCACATTGACATTATGCGCCTCAAAGAGATTCTCGCGCTCACATGCGTTTGCGCCTCAATCCTTTATGCGCCTAATATCATTATGCGCCTACACTTATTATGCGCCCCAATTCATACTTAGTCAATTCTTATGTTCAAACTTTTCTTAGTATATTTCATAGAACCATAAATATGCGCCTTGTATTTCTCTGCGCCTCATAAATTTCATGCACCTACCATAATTATGCGCCTAGATTCATTGTGCTCTCTTATGTGCCTATGACTCTTTGCGCCTAATTATTCTATGCGCCTCAAATTTCATGCGCCTGGTATACACTGTTTATTTATGCTTCTATGCGCCTGATTCACACTAATTCCTTTAAATGTTTAATTTTACAGGATCTATCTAACTTCAGACCTGGTGAAACATTTGATTTAAACGAGCTATCTGCTGACCCTATGGGTGTTGAAATTATGGATTATATCAGACTGGCTGGTCTTCTCCCTTTGTTCACTCTGGAGCAACCTTTCTACTCTCCGCTCCTCGTTGATGAATTTTTCTCTACAGCAGAATTTGTAGAAATTCCAACAGACATTGAAGGAATGGTGCGCTATCGCATTCGCGCAGTAGTTCAAGACGTTGAGATAACCATGTCTGCCGGCACTATAAAGAACGTTGTCAACTTCAACAAAACTGGCCCCTTGGGTGTAGCTGGCAAAGTCAATTCCTATTCAGCCGCCGCTCAAAACATTATGGCGCGTTCCCTTCTTCGTATTCCTACGCTTCAAAACAATATCAAAACGGTGGAAATTAGAGATGGTGGTGATTTATTGGCGCATATTGCGCATCTGGTTGGCACTTCCATTATCTTCAAAACTGGAAATGTCAACAGATTTACTATGGAGCAGTGGGAATTCACAGCTGCCATCATGGCAAAAACCATCCTCAACTGGCCTCAGATCTTATTTACTAATCTTCAGGACCAGATTGACAAGTACAATAAAAACAAAGCTGACGGCAAGACGAAGTTCAAGACTCACTGCCGTATTCTCACTAAAATCTTCCTCTCCTACCCTGCGCTTGCAAATTTTCTTGCTGAGAACCCAGCCTACCAGACCACTGATGTCCCTGTTTTTGGTAAGGACAGTTTAGTGATGAAGAGGCGCAGAAAGCGCATGGCCAAGCGCGCGCCAAGGGTGAAAGGCGCTCAGTTGGTAGATGAAGCCACTGAGTCAGATGAAGAAGCAGCTGGCGCAGATGGTGAAGAAGAAGCTGCAGTAGCGCCACGCGCAGAACCTATTCCTGGCGCAGTGAAAGGCAAAGGCAAAGGGATTGCTGAAGAACCAAGCAGACCTGCTAAGCGCCCCAGAACGGACACTGAAGAAGAAAAGGAGCTGAAACGCGCTAAAGAAGCCAGTAGACTGGAAGCGCAGTTAAAAAGAGATGAAGAATTCAGATTGAAACAGGCTGCTGATTTATCTAAATCTGAAAGGCGCAAAGGCGCAGGGTCTAGCGCTGATGCACGCGCGCCTGCCCATGATGCGCCTCCAACCGTTCATGCGCCTACTCAAACACCATCTTTTGATCGTCAACAAGTCAGAGATAAAATTTCTGCAGATTTATTTGGTGAAGATATTGAGGATCAAGCTCAGGGGGAGCCAGATCAGTTAAGGCGCAAACCATCATCTGTGCGCCCAAAGGCTCCTGCGCCTCATCCTGAAGAAATTTCTTCAAGCGCAGAATATATTCCATCTCCTCCCCGCGCTCCTACTCCGCGCCCCTCTACTCCTGCGCCTCCTCCTCCCACTCCTGATATGAGTGTGGTTATTTCTCTTCTAAAGCAACTCCAGCAAGGCCAGTCTCAAATGAACTCACAGTTGGAGCTTCATACTTCAATGCTTACCCAGCAGGCTGATGAGATTGCTGCCATTAAGGGGGAGATAAAGCGCATAGATGCCAACATCAAGGACAAACATTTCCTGACTCCTCAACAATGGAATGACGCTATTGATCAAATGAATGAGCTCTTCAAAGGCACTCTTGCCTCCCTTCATGAGCGCATAGATGGTGGCATCAAACTCACTGATGGCCAAGATTTCATTAATGCTATAAGGGAGGTAGAGTTGAACATAGCGGGTGATATAAGGAAGTTGTTTGAAATGGTGGCTGGAGATAGCCAAAAATTGCTGAGTGTGGTTGATAAACTCAAGGAAGTTAAGGATGAGCTAGAAATCCTAAGTTTAACTGTGTATGGTGCTGATCCTGGCGCAGAACCCAAAGCTTCTGAAACTCCTGCGCCTCCAGCTCCTGAAACTCCTGCGCCCTCTTCCAGCTCTGCTCCCAGCGCGCCTGTTGACATTAACTCCCTGCTTTCAAAGATTGATGTTTTGAAAGAGTTAGTTGTCACTCACTTCAACGCCGCACACTCCAGCGCAGACAGGCGCTCAGATAGGATTTCCTCTGACATTGTTTCAGCGCAGGCTGCTATTGAGGCTAACTTTCAGAACGTTGCAGAAAACGTCGCTCATCAGCAAGCCATTACTCAACGCACCATTGATGAATATCAAAACATTAATGTTGGTCATTTGCGCTACCTCAGAGACGGCGTCACAGACACTCATGGTTTAGTGAACCGCGCCTATCAACTTTCTAAACAAATCCAGCGCTCCGTTTCTGAAATTGAAGAAGGTTTGAAGGAAGATGACGCGCCTCCTAATCATTAGTTTTCTTTGATTGTAAGAATTTTTTTTTGTAAATCCCTTTTGAAGATAGTGTTTTAGTGCTTACTTGTTTTAGCACATCTTTTGTCCTTGTTCTATTCGAAACTTGTAACTTGTAACTCCTACTTCCCAAGTTTTAATAAGAACAATGCATCACTTATTATCAAACCTTGTTCACTCAAACTCCTTGTTTGTAGAACAATGAATATTGTTTAAATTCATATGCATCATATTGAATTGTTTCATACTTTCATGCATTAAGTTTAAACTTGGTTTAAACACATTTCAAAACTGAAAATCATATATCATCTTGAATGTGTTAAACTGTTGTTCCTATCTTTCCATATGTAACTCTTTATTCTTATTGGAATAGATTAGGAATCTATATCTTGGACTAGTGTGTACATTAACTTGAGACATGATTTACCAATTTCATTCATTTGGACATGTTTTTATCAAGCATAATGTTTGTCATTGATATAGTAGGTAATGGCATCAATCAAATAGGGGGAGATTGTTGGGTATGCCCACACATATCTTAGTTTAATGTATTAGGATTTATTAGATTTGATTGATGCCATCACCTAAGTTTTATTTCATGGACTTTAGACCCACATGTAAGAAGTATTTATACTTCATTTTTTAAGTTGTCCATTGTTATAGAATAGGCTTAGAAATAGGGCAAGAAGATCAAGATTCAAGATAAATCACAAGTTCAGTTTGAGCCACGCGCCTATGCGCCCCTTTATGCTATGCGCCATGCGCCTTTCAGCGCGCGCGCGCATATAGCCTCGCGCCTCAAAGATCCACGCGCGTTGTTACGCGCCTCAAATGGACCATGCGCTCTAATGGCTCAACGCGCCTCATCATGGTTGATTTTACACTCAGTGATTTAATGAAGACTCGAAGACTTGAAGAGAATTCAAATTACGCCAATGATCCAACGGTGGTTAAAAGATGCATATACGCCCAATCTATTGACACGTGTCCATAACGGTCACATTTATGTTGAGTGTCAAAATGGCTATAATATATGCATGCTCCAATCAACGAGCGACAGCTCATCTTATCCACAAGATTTCCAACGGCTAGTTTTTTGAAGTTCACTATAAATACCCCATAACTTCAACATTTTGAAGTTGCTGAGTTTTGCTAAGAATTTCAAGAATTTCTCTCTCAAAGCATTTGTTGAAGATTTGAAGATTGCCTTCGTTTTTCCAGATTTCTCAAGAACATCTTCATACCTTCATCCTTAGCCCAGATCTTCAAAGCCTTAACACTTTAGTTTCTTGTGCTCTCCATCTCAAAGATCTAAAGAGCCTTGATACTAAGAACACACACGCACCTCTTTAAGATTAATCATTTAGATTCATCTTTTAGAGATACACCGGTTATTGTTTTGGATTTGTTCTTTCATAGTAATAGATCTTGAGTTAGTGTATAAGCTCAAACATTGTAATTTGTAACACTCACTCATTATATAAGATCTCGATTAGAAATCCAAGACTAACCATCTTGGTAGAGGACGTAGATCTTTCATTGATCGAACCTCTCCAAATAGCTTGTGTTATTATCTTGTCATTTCTTTCAAGTTATTATTTTCACTAACTATTTGCTTGTTTACTCATTGTAGATTGATTGAACTGAATTGTGTTGTGTTTGTTATATCATTTGCCTTAGTTCCTTATTTCACTCACTTTGAGCCAAAATACTTAGTGTGTGTGTTGCGCTCCCTTTATCACTTTGCGCCTATTTTTCATTACTAATTCCGCTGTGCATTTCACTCACTCACTTAGGCGCATTTCATAACGCTTACTTGATAAAGTGCGCATTCGCAATTGAGTTTTTCAAGGGTACGAAAAGAATATTAAAACAGCTATTCACCCCCCCCCCCTAGCTATTTTTCATACCCTTGTTGCCCTTTGGGACCAACATGATGTGTATAAAGGATACATTATGTAAATGTAATACCTTTAGGGTAGGTAAACCGTGATCAGTTATTTGTATCATCTCTTTTAGTAGGTGTGCGTGTTTGTAAATTTATAAGTAAAGTTTGTTATAGCCAAGTGGCTAAATACTCATTTGAGAAAGTTTGTTTCATGTGACTTAAAGTCATGTTTTGGTAACGTGTTGGTTGTGTGAACCTTTTTATGAAAATATTTTTCGAAAAAAATTCTTAGGAGGGCTTTACGACGTTCTTCCTCGCGGTGTCCAGGGCGTGGGGCCAAGTAGGACCACGGGTCGGGGCGCGACAGTTGGTATAGAGAGCTAGGTTGTAGATGGTCTAGAATGACTAAATGACTAGGAGGGTAGTTGTGTATAGGTAAAGTAACGTTGAGAGTTTATGCAGGTACTTATTGAAAATGGTTGGCACCGAAGGAATAGTCAGGGCCTTCAGGGTCGGGTAACGCTAAGAGAAGAGGTTCGAGCACTGTTCCAGTATGTTTGAAGCTGTCATGAAAATCATTGACGATAGAGGAGCATAAAACCAAGATTGAAACTCAGATTGACAAAACGAGGAGAACAGGTAAAACCGCAACCCCAGCGTGGAGATAGTAGAGAATATCACAGAACACCTTCGCAAGCGAGGGCATCTTTCAAGGCCGCATAATAGAGAGAACTCGAAAGTAAACGAGTATGTAAACTACGTCAAAGGATGGGACATTTAGAAGAAAAATGTTGGAAGAAGCAAGCAAATGTTTGAGTTGTGGTCAGTGGATCACTTTCAGAAGAGTTTGCTTCTAGATTAAGAATCAGTTATCGGGAAGTGCAGCTGGGTCATACCTGGGGCCAAAAGAGGGATGCCTTCAGGAAAGGTTAAGGTGAAAGATCGGTTATTCCCATCAATTAACAACAGATTTCAGATTCTTCTAATGTGACTGGAGGTATAATTTCTATGTCTAGTTTGAGAGCAACACAATTTATAGACCTGCTCTTCGATAACTTGTGTGTTTGTGCAATGTGCTTCTTGATTGCATGTGTCTTCTGAGTCTTTACCTTATGTGTTAGATGTGCTCCTAAGGGGAGTGTTAGACGACGATAAAGTGTCTCGTATACTTGTGATGTGCGTATTCATGGGCATGTTTTTTTTGCCGGTTTATGATGTTGTCATCACAAGATTTTGATGTTATGGTGGTGGAATTTTATATGCTAGTGTGTTTAGTTAAGCATGGTATATATATGTGTTTAGCTTTCATGCTATTTATGAATTAAGAAATTTTGTAAATTGTTGTTGCAAGCTTGTGCCTGGTAGTTGGTTTATGGAGTTAGTAGTGAAAAAAAATTTGCATTAAATGAAAGATACTTTTCCTTGTGAGATTTTAAATTTATTTCCCTTAGTGGTACTTGTTCTTGAGGAGAACTTGGGTGATCTTGAGTGGTTGGGTGCTATGTTTGAGCAACATCAGAGATCAGTAATGTTTAGTGGTTGATTTGAAGTGATTATCATTTGTTGAGAATTTTAGTTGAGTATATTTCAAAGATGGCTTTATATCGGGGGTAATGGGCATCATGAATGGTGGTATATAGTTTGGAATTCTCAACTGCTTCAGTGGTATTGTTGGGATACGTTGAATTGTATAAGTAATCCTAGTCTGAGTTCTTTTGAGAGCAGGTAGCTAGCAGTTTGTAAAATCAGGGTAGAATGTTTCCATGTTAGAGGATTATATATTTTGAGGAAAAGTTTCAACTCAGGCATAGGGTTGAGGATTTATTGATGGATTTCTAAGGTAGCTACATTGTTAACTACATAGCACAGAAAGATGCACTATCTCGATGGCTTGGTAAAAGAGTGAACGAGTTTAATTGTTGCGAGTGTTAATTGATGAATCGAGAGTTGATGACAACTTCAGTATGATATTGCTAATGGATTTAACTAGTACTACAGTTATCTAGAGGATATGATTAGTGTTACTAATTCTAGTGGATATGTCAAGCTTACCCT
>JAOWBW010003457.1:0-29617 GCA_026119855.1 Campanula takesimana
ATTTATTTAAATAGTTTTGTGTGCAATTTATGTGTTATAATAATTATGCCTAGCATGTATTCGAGTTATTTTGGGCTAGTGTGGAAGTGTTGAGTCTTAATTGTTAGCCGGGAGTGTAAGTAATTGTGTTAGTATGGAGAGGGTCTAGTTGTAACACTTTGAATATTTCCCCTACTCCCCTCCTCCTCCCTCACCTTCTCCCTCACCCTCACCATTCCCTGGAAACTCTCTCTCTCTCTAGCTTGGGGTAAGTTTTTCCTTCATTCCTTCTCTCTTCATTTTCTCCATCTTCCCATCATCTTCTCTCATTTCTTAAAACGTAAACCTTGTTTAGATCGTCGATAGGATCGCGTAGAGTCAAAAGATTTGAAATCCATCAACTTTGAGAATTTGCAAGTAAGTTACTTTTCCCCCATTTTAATGCTAAATTGTTCATATCATGTTTAGATAGTGTTTGATGTATTACATTTGAAGTTTGGATGAGTTTTGCAATTTATTTGGAATTTATTGAGTTTTTGGTTGAAAATGGTGAATTGATGAATATCTTGATTCAATCTTGTTTTGGTTGATAAAGGGTGTTGTTAAGGTCCCCTTTTTGTTTAAATAATGTTTGGGTACCTTAGAAATCTTGTTGGGAGTGTTGGATTTTGGGTGTTATGTGTTTTTTGGGTTTAAAAATGGAAGAACCCCTGTTGTTCTTCCCGATTTCTGGCGATTCCGGCATATTGGGCGACCGCCCAAAATTGTATGGGCGACCGCGCATCTTTCTGAGAGCTTTTGTTTGGTTTTGAGGCACTTTGGGCGACCGCACAACCCAACTTGGGCGGCCGCACAGTCCTCTGAAAATTCCATTTGTTAAAATTGTGTGATTGAAGGATGCCTTTTGACCCAATCTTGGGTGTCCTTCTAGTTGACCTTAGTGATCATTGTGGTACGCTTTAGTGATAGAATTGGGTCCTTTGTGATCAAGTTTGTGTTTGAGATTCATTAATTGTCAATTGGGATTTTGGAGCACCTTTATTGTGCATTGTTTGTTCATTCATCTTCTTGGTGATTATTGGCATGATTCCCTACTTTTGGAATCCTTTGTTGTTTATCGTGCTAGTATTTTATTACTTAGCCTTTACGTGAAAGCCCAGCTGGCATTGTGTGTGTTTCGGGCGATGCGAAATATTATGATGGCACAAGCCAAGTCCATTATGATGTTGACCATTGTTTTGCCCAATTATTACCCTCCTCCAGATTGGCCTTGGATGTGAGAAGAGCTAGCTCCTTTGTGTGCATTTTAGCTTTACTTGGAGCATGACTTTGTGGCATGTCTCCCGTCCTTTGTGACACTTCATTGGTTATTGGTTCCGGTACCGGGGTTTTCTCTTCGGCTCTTATGCTATTATGAAGATGTTGATTGGTTGATTATTGAAGCTGCGCAGCGATCCTTTATTTGGATGTTCCGGTTTGGAAAACCTTGGCTATATCCTTTGTTATGTGTTTATTTCCGCTGCTATCTGTTATGTGATAAATGCTATGTGCTATGTGATATTATTATTATTGATTATTGCTTTGCATCATAGCATGTCATGTAGTTGCATTAGTAACTTATTGAGATTTATCTCACCCCCTTTCTTTTTATCTTTGTTTTTCCTTAACCCCCCCCCCCAGGTGCTAAGGATTAGTCTCGCTGATCACGAGAAAGAGGACGTCGAGTGTGGATCCGTTCTTTTGAGGAAAGTTGTATAGGTTGGTTTACATTATATAAATGTGTAACCTTTTGGGATAATTGTACCAAACATTGACGTCATTAGGATTTATGTATTTGTATTTTGTTAAGCATAAACTTGTGGAAGTTTATGACAGTTGTAATTGGTTTTTATTAAACTTGGTTTTGTAAAACTTTGGATTACCACCTTTTGGTATTAAATGGAATTTTTAACCTTGGTATTTCATAGTTTTGGTTTTAGAGTCGACGTCCAGATCGCGGTCCCGGGGCCCGCGGGGTCCGAGGTCGCGACACTCCCGACTAACAATTAAGACTCAACACTTCCACACTAGCCCAAATAACTCGAATAAAATGCTAGGCACAATTATTATAACACATAAAATGCACACATAATTATTTAAATAAATAATACTTCAAATGAATAAATAAGCAAATAATTAAATAAAAAGCATTTAATTACTAATAAAATAGAGCCTATATTTCGGGTCGTGACATTCACCCCCCTTAAAGAAAATTCGACCCGAATTTTAACGAGACTTACCTTAAAAAAAGCCACGGAAATTTCCTCTCGATTCATCACGAAGCTCCCACGTCGACTCCTCGATATTATGATTCCTCCAAAGGACTCTAACCAACGCAATGCTTTTGCTCCTCAACTCTTGGACTTTGGAATCTAAGATCCGAACGGTCGTTCCTCATAAGTCATATCGGGCTCAATATCCTCCGGTATCCTCGGTAACACGTGAGACGGATCATGAACATACTTCCGAAGCATAGAAACGTGAAAAACATCATGTAACCGATCCAAAGATGGCGGTAACGCAAGACGATACGCAAGAAGTCCAACCTTTCCCAAAATCTCAAACGGGCCAATAAACCTCGGAGCCAATTTACCCTTCTTCCCGAACCTTCGGATACCCACCTTCGAGATACCTTCAAGAATACCAAATCACCGGTCTGAAAACTAAGATCTCGCCTTCGGTTATCTGCATAGCTCTTATGTCGACTCTGGGCTGTCTTCAATCTATCCCGGATAACTCTAACTTTCTAAACCGAATCCCGAAGCAAATCGATACCCAAAACTTTCGCTTCACCGACCTCATCCCAACAAATAGGCGATCTACACTTTTTTCCATACAAGGCCTCAAACGGTGCCATCTCGATACTAGCCTGATAACTGTTGTTGTAAGAGAATTCCACTAACGGTAGGTGCGAATCCCAAGAATCAGAAAAGTCTATCGAACAAGCTCGCAACATATCCTCCAAAATCTGAATAGTCCTCTCGGATTGACCGTCTGTCTGAGGATGAAAACCGTACTGAATCGCAAATCTGTACCCAAAGCCTCCTGAAACGCCTTCCAGAACCTAGAAGTAAACCTCGGGTCTCGATCTGACACAATGCTAACCGGAACCCCATGCAATCTAACGATCTCATCGATATAAAGGGTCGCAAGCTTCTCCATCGAATATCTGATATCAATAGGCAAGAAATGGGCACTCTTGGTCAATCTATCCACTATCACCCAAACACTGTCATACTTCCTACGGGTACGAGGCAGTCCCGTAACGAAATCCATAGTCACATGCTCCCATTTCCACTCGGGAATCTCTAACGGCTGAAGTAATCCCGCGGGTCTCTGATGCTCGGCTTTGACCTGCTGACACGTTAAACACCTCGATACATACTCGGCTATTTCCCTCTTCATATTAATCCACCAAAATTGTTACTTCAAATCCTGATACATCTTCGTACTACCCGGATGAATAGTATACCTCGATTTGTGACCCTCATCAAGAACTCTCTGTTTAATTCCATCAACATCCGGAACACACAATCTTCCACGGAAATTCAAAACTCCACTCGAGCTAACAGAAAAATCCTCGAAGTTCTTTTCCTTCAATTTACCCATTATTTTCACCAACTCGGGATCCTCTTCTGAGCTTCCTTTATTCTATGAATTAGGGTCGGAGACACCCTAATATTCGCAAAAATAGCCCCATGTCTCGATTCACGAGGAGACCAATCTCGAACATCCTCAAGCATTTTCCATTCTCGAACCATCATCGAAGCCACATAAGATTTTCTACTAATCGCATCGGCTACCACATTCGCCTTCCCCGGGTGATAAGAAATCGTGCAATCATAATCCTTCAACAATTCCATCCATCGGCGCTGTCGGTTGTTCAACTCTTTCTGGGAGAAAAGGTACTTCAAACTCTTGTGATCGGTAAAAATCTCAAACCTCGCCCCATAAAGGTAGTGCTTCCACTTGTGCAACGCAAATACTATAGCCGCTAACTCCATATCATGAGTCGGGTAATTCTGCTCACTAGGGGTCAACTTCCTCGAAGCATAGGCAATCACTTTCCCATTCTGCATCAACACACAACCCAAACCCAAACTTTCATCATAACTATAAATCACTAGGCCATCGCTCCCATTAGGCAAAGTCAAGATCGGTGCGGTAGTCAGCCTCTTCTTCAATTCCTCGAAACTCTTGTCACATTTCTCGGTCCACACAAACGGAACATTCTTCCGGGTCAACTGAGTCATCGGAGTAGCAATCCTCGAAAACCCTTCAATAAACCTTCGGTAATACCCGGCTAAACCAAGAAAGCTTCTAACCTCTGTCACTGATTCGGGTCTCTTCCAATCCACTATGGCTTCAATCTTTGACGGATCCACAGAAATACCATCTTTCGAAATCACATGACCCAGAAATGACACCTTCTCGAGCCAAAATTCGCATTTACTGAACTTCGCAAATAATTTCTCCCTCGCAAGAACGGATAAAACTGTCCTCAAGTGCTGCTCGTGCTCTCTCGAGATTTCGAATAAACAAGAATGTCGTCGATGAAAACTACCACGAACGAATCAAGATAAGGATGGAAAACTCGGTTCATCAAATCCATAAACACGGCCGGCGCGTTAGTCAACCCAAACGGCATAACCAAAAACTCGTAATGACCATACCGAGTGCGAAAAGCAGTCTTCGGAATATCCTCCGATCTAACCTTCAACTGATGGTACCCACTCCTCAAATCAAGCTTGGAAAACACAACGGACCCTTGAAGCTGATCAAACAAATCATCGATGTGCGGTAGAGGATACTTGTTCTTCACCGTAACCTGATTCAACTTCCGGTAATCTATACACAATCTCAAGGAACCGTCTTTCTTCCGCACAAATAAAACGGCGCTCCCCACGGGGAAACACTAGGGCGGATAAACCCTCGATCAAGCAACTCTTGCAATTGAACCTTTAATTCCTTCAACTCTGCGGGAGCTAACCTATAAGGCGCTTTCGAAATCGGAGCCGTACCCGGCAAAAGATCTATACAAAACTCAATCTCACGATCGGGAGGCATATCATACTCGGTAGAGAGAAAACATCGGGAAATTCCCGAACTACCCGAACACTATCAAAACTACGGGATTCCTTCCTAGTATCAAGAACACTAGCCAAATACCCCTCGCAACCACTATGCAAAAATTTTCTCGCTTTCATAAAAGAAATTAAGCGAACCTTTCTACCCAGAGGACAAGCCTCAAACACAAATTTAGGCACATCGGGAATAGAAAAGGTAACAGTTTCTTACGGCAATCAACGGAAGCATGAAACTTGCTCAACCAATCCATACCCAAAATGACATCAAAGTCTTGGATAGGAAGAACTACCAATCCGCACAAAGGACTCGACCACAAATAACCACATCACAAGCATGAAAGACTCGATCAAAAATCAAGCATTCTCCTATAGGGGTCGACACCTCTAGCACGTACGGTAAAGACTCGAATGCAGCATTTAACATGGAAGCAAATTGCACAGAAATGTATGAATGAGATGATCCTGGATCTACTAACGCTCGTGCGCTCACATTAGACACAGAAATAATACCTCCAATAACGGACGGATCATCGGTAGCTTGTTGTTGATTCATGGAATAAACCTTCCCTTGAACTTTGGGCTTCCCGGCGGCATCCCTTTTCTGACCCTGATTAAAACCAACTCCTGACCCGGATGCTTGACCTCGGTACCTCGTGCAGTCTCTCACAAAGTGCCCCATTTCACCACAATTGGTGCACTTGCCTTGCTTTTTCCAACACCTATCCTCCGCATGGCCTACTTTCTGACAAAAGTACAAGGCTTCCTAATTTGGCTCCCTTGGTTCCGGAAGTGGTACCCGGGTTCCTTGGGGTCGGTTGCCCTCGGAACTGAGATTGTCCCCCAAAGTTACCTCGATTATCAATCCTTGGTTGCGACTTGCCCTGCGCTCCTTGCTTACTCAGGTTAGCTACCTCAGTCTTCTTTTATGCTCCCCAATATCTTGCTCTATTAAATAGGCTCGGTCCACCGCATCTTGGAAAGTCACAATCCGTTTGAGCAATAAGTTGAGTACGGATGGAGGTCTTCAACCCCCGAATAAATCTCATAGCCGTTTGTTCCTCGGTCCTCACCAAATAGTCGCAATACCGGGCTAATTCTATGAACTTCGCCGAGTATTGTGCTATAGACAACACACCTTGCTCCAAGTTGAGTAGCTCGATCTCCTTTCGGTTTTGATCAACCACCGGAATGAAATGCTCCTTGAATTTGCGCACAAACAGTTCCCACGCATACACCGTGCGAGTATCATCCCAAGTAGCTTTAATACCTTTCCACCAATGCTCGGCGGCTCCCACAAGCTTATAAGCCGCGAACCGGACCTTGTCCTCATCTGAACACCCAAATACATCATAAATCTTCTCCATAGACTCAATCCACAACTCAGCTTTCCTTACATCAGGCTCCCCATTGAATTCAACCAGTTTCAACTTCAGAAATTGCTCCAATCCATAACGGGGTGGTGCTTGCTCTACCCTCGGACCTTGATCATGTATGGCCTTCATGGCCGCCTCAAACATGCCTTGAAACATGGCACGGGCTTCTTCCCTTGTATCATTCTGATTCTGTGCCCCACTAGTACCTCCTCTGTTTCTTCTTCCAGACATTGAGTACAATTACCTGCATAAAACATCAACCATTAATCACTCCGCACTCTACTACCCACCTAGGTCATACTAATCCACCTAGACTTATACATAGAGCTAATGCCATAGCTCTGATACCAACTGTCGCGACCCCGGACCCCGCGGGCCGGAGACCGCGATCTGGACGTCGACTTAAAACCAAAACTGACAAATACCGAAGTTAAAAATTTCATTTAATACCAAAAGGTAATGATCCAAAGTTTTACAAAACCAAGTTTGATAAAAAACCAATTACAACTTATCATAAACTTCCACAAGTTTATGCCCAACAAAATACAAATGTACAAAATCCTAATGACGTCAATGTTTGGTACAAATATCCCCAAAAGGTTACACATTGATATAATGTAAACCAACCTATACAACTTTCCCCAAAAGAACGGATCCACACTCGACGTCCTCTTTCTCGTGATCAGCGAGACTAATCCTTAGCACCTGGGGGGGGGTTAAGGAAAAACAAAGATAAAAGAAAGGGGTGAGATAAATCTCAATAAGTTACTAATGCAACTACATGACATGCTATGATGCAATATACAATAAGCAATAATAAATATCACATAGCACATAGCATTTATCACATAACAGATAGCAGCGGAAATAAACACATAACAAAGGATATAGCCAAGGTTTTCCAAACCGGAACATCCAAATAAAGGATTGCCGCGCAGCTTCAATAATCAACCAATCATCATCTTCATCATAGCATGAAAGCCGAAGAGAAACCCGGTACCGGAACCAATAACCATAATAGTGTCACAAAGGACAAGGACCATGACACAAAGTCATGCCCGCTAGCCAGATACATTCACAAAGGAACGCTGACTTTTCCTTTCCAAGGCCAATCTGGAGAAGGGGTAAAGAAGGGGGCAAAACAATGGTCAACATTATAATGGACTTGGCTTTGCCATTATAATCTTTCCATCGCCCAAACACACACAAAATACCAGCTGGACTTTCAAATAAATGCTAAGTAATAATAATTTAGCATGAATGAACAACTTAAGGTTCCAAAGTAGGGAACCAATCAAATTAAGTTACCACAAAGGTCAACCAATGCAAACAGCACATCAAAGATGAACTACATTACCAAAACGGCACTTAAATACATTTCACATCATATTTATTCACAAAAGAATCAAATCCACACAATAAAGTGTTCCACGGTGTTATCTTAAGTTAATTAGAAGGATTAAACCTAAACTAGTTAGGCCTTAAGTCTTAAACCAAGCAAAAAGGTCAAATTCCTGGAACAGGGGGGCGGGCGGGCGCCTGGTATGGGGCAGGCGGGCGCTTGAATGTCCAGTAAGTTTGGTCATCAGAAATGACATGTAGGCGGGCGCCTGGCAAGGGTCAGGCGGGCGCCTGGTCTACGGACGGGGAAAAAACAGAGCTGGGTTTCTCCCAGTTCATACCAAAAAACCCCAAATCCTTACCATTCCTAAATCAACCAAAAACAAGACTCCCAACAAGCATACTAAGGTACCCAAACAACATTTAACTAAAAAGGGGATCTTAACAACACCCTTTATCAACCAAACCAAGAATCAAACTCAACATTTATGATTTCACCATTTTTAACAAAAGCTCAAATAAATTCAAAATAAATTCTAAACTCAACCAAACTTCAAATATAACACATCAAACATTATCTAAGCATGATATGAACATTTTAGCATCAAGATGGGGGAAAAGTAACTTACTTGATTTTCTCAAAGTTGATGGATTTCAATTCTTTTTGGCTTCCTACGATCCTATCGACGATCTAAACACATTTCACGTTTTAAGAAATGAGAGAAGATGAGAGGAAGAGGAAGAAATTAAGAGAGAAGTAAGGAAAGAAAACTCACCTTTTTGCTAGAGAGAAGGAGAGAGATGGCTGGGAAATGGGAATGGGGGTGGAGTGTAGGAGGGAGAAGGAGGTGAGGGAGGCAAGGGAGTAGGGGGAAATTATTTTGAAATGTTACAACTAGACCCCCTCCCCATACTAACACAATTACTTACACTCCGACTAACAATTAAGACTCAACACTTCCACACTAGCCCAAATAACTCGAATAAAATGCTAGGCACAATTATTATAACACATAAAATGCACACATAATTATTAAATAAATAATACTTCAAATGAATATAAGCAAATAATTAAATAAAAAGCATTTAATTACTAATAAAATAGAGCCTATATTTCGGGTCGTGACACCGCACAGGAGGTTTTGGGCGGCCGCACACCATGTCGGGACTGGTTTCCTAATTTGATTTGGAAAATAATTTTGGACGGGTTTAGAAACAAGTTTCCTATTTGGGATAGGTCTAACTTGTATATAAACAGCAAAATTCGGCCAGAATCAATGCTAATGCTTTTGTGCAAATCTCAAAGAGTTTGAGAAAGGTTTTATTTTGTTCTAAGACATCCTAGATTGAAGAACAAAATAATACACAAATAAAATTCCATATAGTTCATATTGATTGTGAAAACGTGTTTCACAATTTAGGTCTAGCAACCAAGATCAAATGTTCTTGATATTCGTTCAAGGTGTGGATACCGCTAGAGGGTGAAGCTCATCATCTTCAAAGTTCGTGTTCTTACTTGTTTGTGATTAAAGCTTCAATTTCTCCACCAAGATCAAAGACCAAATTCAAAGTCATCAAGGGTTAGTTTTTCTAGTATTCATATTGCAAGTATTTGATTTAATCATATGAATGAATCTATGGGCTTTGGATTTCATAAAATTTTAAATGCTATTTTCCGCTGCGTATGTTACTACGAAACCCAACACTCCTAACGTGGCAAATGACAATGTTCTGAATCAAGGCCTCCCTCCTCCACCTCAGGGAGGCGGGATGCACACCCATTCCAGAGGGCCAGGGCCTGAAATTGCTCACCAGTATGGACGACGGAGACGGACAACTTCACGTCCTCAGCTTACCGAGGCTGGCCCTTCTAGGCCGGCACCAATTGATCGGAGGGCATTATTACATCAGAATCTCTCAACCCTTCAGCAACTAGTTGATGCTCAGAGGGATCTTCTAGAATTAGACCCTGATCATTCCTTGGAACCCTTCGCCCAGCCCTCTGGTACAAGAGGAGCTTTGGGAGGCGGAGAAAGAAGTGACCGTAGGGGGAACACACGCACTGAGGACAGACGTCATCAGGAACCGCGTGACGCGCCCCCAGGAAATCGAGCTGCTCCACCAAGCCGACTAGAAGGTCGACTAGGCCCAATTAATCCCGATGAAAGAGATCTGAGGGATTAAATAAATCGTAGGAGATAAGAAGAGGCAGAATCTCCAGATGTGAGATTTCTAGGAGAAAGGCGACGATGGCAAAATCAAGATCAAGTCCCACCCAGACAGGAGCCACCTCGTCGTGCTCCTCTGAGACAACCTCGTGATGATCCAGATGCAAGCCGAGTTGTGGGAGGGGGAGGGGCCGAGACCAAGAGAGAGACAGGCTGAGAAGCTCTCATCGCAGCTCAGGATTCAGTGAACAGATCATATTGGATTTGCAGGAGAGGATGGACAATATAGAGATGAACCAGGGGCAGAGAAAGCCAAAGACTGACTATGACGCAATGCGTCCGTTTGCTCAATATATAAAGGATTCTCCACCTAATCCCCAGTTGAAGCTTCCACATCTGGACAAATATTCTGGCAGTTCCAATGCCATGGACCACCTTCAGTCTTTCGAAGGAATGATAGCCTTAGTTTCAAATAAAGACGACGTACTTTGCAAGGCCTTTGCTAGTACGTTAGTTGGAGCAGCCAGGTCTTGGTTTATGGACTTAGAGAGAAGAAGCATCAACTCCTTCTCCAAATTCAAGTCAAGTTTTCTAGAGTATTTCGCCACTGCCGGGGCTAGAAAGAAAAGATTGTCGGATCTGGCAAACATAGTTCAGGGAAAGAGCGAGTCAACTATGGACTTCTACAATAGGTTCAGAGACTTGGCTGACTCAATAGAAGAGAGACTCACGGACAGGGAGATCATAATGTGCTTCTATAACGAGCAAATATCAAACGAGCTTACCTATGAATTGTCGGTAAGAGAACCTCTTACAAAATCTGAGCTATACCAGATGGCCTATGCTACAGCCACTGCTGAAGAAAAAAAGAAAACTGATGTCCGGATACAGAGATCGAGACCGAGAAGGGGAAGGCAGATCCACTTCTAACTCGGTCCAAGGTACCAGTGGAAGTGGTAACAGAGGGAAGAACAGAACGAGACCGGCCGAGGTCTTTACCCCCTTACCAAGCCGATTTCCGAGATCATGAACCTGGTGAATCTCCTAAATCCAAAACCCCTTAAAGATAACCAAAGTTCCCACGAGACACCAACAAGTACTGCGCCTACCACCGAGACAACGGGCACGAGACGGATAACTGCTTTGCCCTAAAGAAAATACTACAAAGGTGGGCTGATCAGGGGAAACTAAATGAATACTTGGCAAAGAAAGACAACAAACGTCCGAGAGAGGGCGAGGCGGTGGACCGCGAAGACAGACCACCTCGGGCAAAGCTGATCGGAGTAATCAGGGAGGAAATTCCTTCCAACACCAAGTTAAAAGAGCAGATCTATGAGCTAAGCAAGGTTTACCATATCCCCCTTGGATTCAGAAAGGGGGAGGAGGTGATTAGTTTCTCCCCCAATGAGCTGGCCGAAAACAGGGCCATGAGAGAACAACCGTTGGTCATCACAGGACGAATCGACAACTGCGAGTCAGAAAGGCTCTTAATAGATTCTGGGGCTGCTAAAGACGTGCTCTATTACAGAACCTTCAAAGAGATGGAGTTGCCATACACCATGCTGACCCCGTACAATGGGAGACTAGAAGGATTTACAAATCACAAAGCCGAGGCTAGAGGAACCGTAGACTTGGTACTAGAAGTTGGTGAGTACCCCTACAAAACATCGGCAACGATCACTTTCATTGTTATGGATTTGGCAAGTGACTACCATGCCATCCTCGGCTCTCCTAGTCAGGGAAAACTGGGAATGTTTGCTTCCCTCCCCCACCAAAGGGTGAAATTCCCAACCCCAGAGGGCATAGGCTGCGTCCTCGGCAACCCCAAACACTTTTTAGAGCACGTGATGAGGTCAATAAAGGCAAAAACAAAGATGGAGATTGACACTCCAGAAAGAAATATTACTATATCGAAGTCGACCACGGTCACTACATCAGCCCCTAACATCGGTGTGATAACAGTAGACATGCCTGAGGAATGGGTCGTACTGGATGATGATAATGCCATGACAGAGACCGAGGTGACGTATATGATTAGATGGATTCGGTTTGTATCTCCATGAACACAGCTTCGAACGAGCCGAGTGGCTCAAACCTTGCCCTCGTCCCAAGCTCGAGGGCCACGATACCCGACCACATGGATGCTGAGATCGACAGACTCCTAGATATGGAGAATTTGAGCCTAGAAGGCAAAGACAAGGAAAAAGTAAAGCAAATCATTGTGGAAACCTTGGAGTTCAGGGACGGTCTCGAGCTAAGGCCAGTTGACCAGTTGGATGAGGTCGTTATCAACCCTGAATACCAGAACAGAAGGTACGAATTAGGAAACAACTTCCCCCGGAAGAGAGAGAGGAGCTAATCAACCTGCTCAAAAACAACCTAGACGTGTTTGCTTGGAAAGTTGAAGACATGGTTGGAGTTAAAGAAGCCATCGCTCTCCACAAACTAGAGGTGGACAGTTTCTTCAAACCAGTCAAGCAGGGACGAGGGTCTTCTCTATAGAAAGGAAAAAGCAATCAAGATCGAGGTGGATAAATTGATGAAGGCCGGGATCATCGAGAAGCGACATATCCCGAGTGGCTGGCTAATGTCTTAATGGTGAAGAAACAAAACGGCAAGTGGAGAATGTGTGTCGACTTCACAGATTCAACAAAGTATGCCCAAGGAAGCTACCCCTACCAGGATAGACAAATTGGTCGACTCCATTGGACATCAAACCTTGAGCTTCCTAGACGCTTATTCTGGTTACCACCAAGTCAAGATGGCCGAAGACGAATCGAAAGACCGCCTTCCAAGCAGCAGGAGGGATCTATTGTACGTGATGATGCCTTTTGGCCTCAAGAATGCGCACAACTTATCAGAGGATGGTGAACAAGGTGTTCAAATCCCAGATCGGCAGGAACATGGAAGCTATTGACGACATGGTAATAAAACCCAAATCAGGAAGCCACGTCCCGACCTGACGGAGTCTATAAAAAATGAAAGAAAACGACATTAGCTCAACCCAAGTAAATGTGTTTTTGGGGTCACGGCGGGTAAATTTCTCGGTTTCATGGTCTCCCAACGAGGCATCGAGGCGAATCCGGAGAAGATCCAGCCCTAGTGACATGAAAGAACCGACATGTGTAAAAGAAGTTCAGAGGTTAATGGAAGGGTGGCCGCCCTGGGGAGATTATCGTCAAATCGGCAGAAAAATCATTACCATTCTTCAAGGCTCTGAAAGAAACAGGGCTTCGACTGGACCCCAGAATGCTCAGCAGAATTCCAGCAGATAAAATAATACCTGGGTTCACCTCCCACACTTAGCAGTCCGATTATGGAGAGACACTCTCCGTATTCCTTGCGGCGACAGACAGAGCCTGGTGGCCGTATTAGTACGAGAAGATAATGGAATTCAGAAGCCGAGTACTATGTAAGTAAATCATTGTCAGACACCGAAAGCAAGTACTATATGCCGAGAAGATAGCATATGCCTTGGTCATTGCCGCCAGAAAATGCGCATATTTCTCTGCTCTCCCATTACGGTTTATACCGACACGCCACTCATGAAGATTCTGCACAAGATGGACAGCTCAGGAAGATTACTGAACTGGTCAATTGAATTGACCGAGTCGATATAACCTACAAGCCCAGGAAGACAGTGATGGCGTAGCCTCTGGTAGACTTCTTAGTCGAGACCGCGTTCTCCAGCGAGTATACGCCGACGCCAGGAAGAGGAAATCTCCCATGGATAGGGAACCACTGGAAGAACTACTAAGGGACTGTTGGGTCTTATACACAGATGGATCAACAACAAAAGGAAGAAGTGGAGCCGGCATATATCTGACAAGCCAAGGCGGCGAACATGTAGCCCGTGACTTCATCAAATTTAAATTCCCAGCTTCAAACAACCAGGCCGAGTATGAAGCCCTGGTCTTGGGAATAGAAAGGGAAAAGTTCTTTGGGCAAGCAAACTGGTGGCCTATAGCGACTCCCAACTCATGGTAAGTCAAGTGAAAGGGGAGTACAACACCGAGAACCACATGCTGACAAAATACCGAGATCTCGTCCTGAATCTCACTAAGAACTTGGAATTTTGGGAAATAAGGCAAGTAGGACAGGAACACAACCAGGAGGCCGACTTGTTGTCAAAGATGGCCACGTCAGAAGAGGCCAATCCTCTGGTCATCTACGCCGATCAACCTGCCTACGAGAGATTGGAGATATTGATTCTCGATGACGAGGAAAGAACTTGGATTGAAGACTACAAGGACTACATCGAGAAAGGAAAACTACCAGAAGATGAGTTGGCGGCCAAGATGATAAAGAAGAAGACGGCCAGGTATATAGTTTGGAACGACATTATATATCGAAGATCATTCTCCAGGACCCTCCTAAGATGTGTTTCCCCTAAGGATACCGAGAAACTTCTAGCCGAGGTACATGAGGGAGTCTGTGGAGGACACCAGGGGGCCAGAACCCTTGCTGATAAAGTGATCACACTCGGCTATTACTGGCCAAACTAAAGAGAAGAAGCCCAGGCATATGTGAAGAAGTGCGACAAATGCCAGCGCTTCGCGGACCTGCCCAAGATGCCACCGGTAGAACAAAGTTATCATACTGACATGGCCGTTTGACATGTGGGGAGTCGATATCATTGGACCATTCCCCTTGGTAAAAGGAAGCAACAAGTTTCATAATTGTAGCGGTCAACTACTTCACCAAGTGGGTGGAGGCTAAGCCCTTGGCTAAATCACAGAGAAGAACGCCATCAACTTCATCCATGACTACATATGGTGTCGGTTCGGCGTCCCACATTCTATTGTGACCGACAACGGACTCCAGTTCTCTGACACTTTCACCGAAGAATTAAAGAGACTAGGAGTCAAGCATAGAAAGTCATCGGTCAGTCATCCTCAAGGAAATGGACAAGCCGAGGCAGCTGTTAGTACCCGACCTGAAAATGAGTTTATTAGGACTTTCCCAAAATACAAGGACTTTGTAGGAATTAGAAACCTTGCAAAGGCTTGTCCCGGATTCCCAAAATATCTCATTTATGACAAAATCTATCAAAATAGGTAACAAATGGTTTCCTTAAAACCGTGCAGAAACCCTAGCTTAAGAATCAAGTCAGCCTGCAACCTTGGCCACGCGGCCAACATTGCTACGCGTTGATCTTGGCCACGCGGCCACTCTTGTCACCGGCTTCAACCATGGCCAGGCGGCCAACCTTGCGCTGGATGATCCTGACCATCAGATCTTCCCATCAGTTTGCTATATAAACCAATTCCATTCCATTGGTTTAGGGTCCGATTTTTGAGAGCTCTAAATACGAATTTTGGAGTTCTTAAACACTATTTTGCTCTCTAATTAGCATTCAAACCTCCAAGAAGATCAAGGTTTATTTCTTGCCAACATAGGTAAGTTTTCTAACTTTTTTCTTCATGTTCTTGCATCATTTTTAATGTAGAATTTTATATTCATGTTCGTACATGTTATTCATAGTTTCTTCATATGCTTTGCATGTTCATTCATATGTTCATAATATGTTCTTCGCATGTTCTTCGTGTTCATAGATTAAAACCTTATTTATGCTATATTTAGGGTTGTGATCTTCATAATTACATGTTATTTCATAGCCGATGATGATCGAGGGTTCATCAACCCGAGGATAATCTAGGAACTACTTCTAAACCATAATATTTAGGTAATTCCCCCTCATTATGCATGATACCGATCCTTCTGCCTATTCTAATTATCTGCGAACTACGCTGACCTGAGCTTCTCACATTTAGAGGAACGTAGGTAATCTTCGGATCCAGTCTAAATCACTAACACACTACTAAAACATTCATCATGATAGAAAGACCGATCAATTCGAGCAATAGGAGTGATAACGTTCAATATTCTTCTCTGTGTGTAATTTGACCCCCGAACCCACTAAAAATGCTTTTTTCAATGTTTTGGCTTTAATTAAAACGGCGTGGCGACTCTCATAATTTTAATGTCGTTAAGAATATTCCCTTTGTAAATAAAGATAATCACAAGATACTTCCCATGCGTCGCTTCATCGGAAAGGGGTATTCAAAGTGGCGACTCTGCTGGGGACTGCTTTGAAACTTTTTCAAACTTAGTGGGTCTAACTTTCGTCACATCATGATGCTTGCCATGTTTACACATGCACACGCTTGCCATGTTTACACATGCACCTCATTCATGACTTTGGCCATGTTTACACATGCACACACCCTTGCCATGTTTACACATGCACACGCCTGCCATGTTTGCACATGCACCTTGCCAGGTTACACATGTACACCTCACATGCACACTTGTACTATTTGCATTTTTACACATGCACCCACGCACTCCTCCATGTTAATACTTGTACCTTGTATCTTGTATCCTTAGACCTTTGTTATTTTCGCCTTAGTATTAGGGTCAAACGAAACTCTGCTATGCTCCCTTGTACATTATTCTCTCTCTCTCTCTCTCTCTCTCTCTCTCTCTCTCTCTCTCTCATGCATTGCATTGCATCATCCTAACATCAAAAACTTCTCTCTTTCTCCTTAAAAAGAATTAGTTTCTTGCCACACACTACCACTAGTCCGTGTCAGCACTGCACAGGTCCCCATTACCCAGAGTATTCGATGTGCAGGAATTTGTGTGCTACTGCCGCCTCTTTTCGAGTCACTCGTCTATTCCACTCACCGTATACGGTGGGAACCTTTTACCTAACCCGTGTCAACCCACACTAGTATAGGTAACACACCTAGGTTTTGACCGTTGGTTTGGCTAGCTTTTTCTTAATAGTCAATTAACGTGCTGTCTATGTCGAGTCATCCCCAAGTCAATGATGAATCGAGATCTTTGAGAGAAAGTGCACAAAAAAGTGATTTCCCTACAAGGGACGTGCCATGGAAAGATGAGTGTTATTGTCAAGATCTCCGCTCATCATAATGCGTAGGATGTAACATAGACGTCACGTTAAATGCCTTTAAGGAAGGGTTAGTCGTAGGATCCGATGGTTGGTGGAAGCCGCTTGCCCTATAGGACCCTCGCCCAAATTTTCCGTTTGGGGGTGTGCAATGCAGGTGAAAAAACGAGGGGTCTATAGACGTAAGGATGGCCTCCACTGATCGTAGTCTTCTAACTAGTTGCGAAAAAGGGGTACCCCTTCCAACCAATTAGGATGTAAATAATGTAGTTTTTGTAAATTAAAATATACTTTGCATGAGCCTTCCCCCTATCCTAAAGCTTCATTACCCTTCAACCTTCAGCAAAGCAAGTTTGGATCCGCTCGGGTGGTCGACTACAACGCGAAGCTTCTACTCCGTCCACGTTCTCAGTCTCATCATCAGCAATGTCGACTCCCGCTTCAGCTTCAGCCTCTACTCCTCCTGCTAGTGCCGCCGAGCTCAACACTGAGGCTACTCTCAATGGTATTCCCCAAGCCTCCAGAACTTCCTCGCGGTCTCGAAGCCAAGATCAAGAACCTCGAAGAAAGCAACAAGATGTTGGAAGATCAGAACCAACAGTTGAAGGTCACATTCAACAAAAGGGAACTAAACTGGTGCCCGATGGTGAGAATTTCATTTATGTCGAGGATGAAGAGGTCAATACCAACTGTCTCCCAACACCAATGCCCACGCCTTCCCATTCCCAAGCTACCACAATATTCCACCTCCTTCCCTCTACACCAACAAGGTTTCACTACCATGAGCAAGAACAAGGCTGTCTATGAACCTTCCCCTGAAATGCTTGGTGGCTACCTCTCTGCTAGCAAACTACCCGCGCCCTCGTTGCCTCTGAGTATTGGGATGGCACTGCTACTACTTCCACTACTCCTCCCGTCATTCTGTCAGAATCTATACCCGACATCTCCAATCACCTGTGGTCACGGCCATGCAAGAGCAAATGCGGCAAGTTGATCGAGACGTAGATAAGCAAAGTGCACCGACTACCAAGACAATCAACCCTAGCCAAGTGGGGGCTCTCCCCAAGGATTTCAAGATGCCTAAAGTGGCGATGTTTCATGGTGACTCGTGTCCTAAGACTCATTTGGATAGTATGTGTTGCCATGAGGGCTCGTGACTGCACCAACGAACAAATGGTCGCGTATTCCATAGTACTTGGATGGTATAGCTCTGCGTTGGTTCTTGGGGCTAGAACCAAGCGAGAGGCAAACGTGGGATCAAATCAGCGCCATTTTCTGTGAGAAATATCAAGCTAACTTGGATTGGCATGTGAATCGAACGGATCTTGAGAACACTATGCAAAAGCCCGGCGAGGCTATTTATGATTTTTACAAGAGGTGGAAACCATCGGTTGTGTGAGGTCCAATACCCACCAAAGGCGAAGGAACAGAAACAGATTTTCTACAAATGCTTGCTACCGGAAATGAAAGTAGCTATAGGTAATGGTTACTTCCCTGATTTGCGGGAAATGGTTGACGCCGGAGTAAGGTACGAAGCAGGGTTCACTGGGATTGTGCCGCCAAAGGAAAGTCCAAAGACCAACAACAACAACTCCTTCCGCTACAAGGCTCCTACTGCGCCTGCGCCTCCTGGGGTGGAAAGGGCCATCGGCAAGTGAATATGGTCCAGAAAAGAGGTCCCGTTAGATGTCCAAGCCGTAACAAGGAATGGGGCTCACAACAAAGGAAGCATTTTGATAATTTTGGTATGCCCTGGGGAAAGTCTTGACGTGTTAGTCAAGAGAGGTCTTATCAAGCCTTTAGAGAATTACCAACCCGCCTACCCAAGAACCGATTTGGACGCCTCCAAGTTCTGCAAGTATCACAAGCACATCGGGGCACACAACGGATGGTTGTATTCAATTGAAGCGCGTAGTTCAAGGGTTGATCAATGACAAAAAGATTGAGAAGCCGAAGGGTCCTAATGTGGTGAATAACCCTCTTCCTAACAATGGGGGGTGGGGTAAATATGGTGCAAACATGCGAGATCAGTACCTAGAGCTCATGGATGCCTTTGAACCAGATAGGGCTCACAATGGTGGATATCTTCATGGCATTGGTGACGTTTAGAAATGTTGAAACCGTTAGAAGGACATCTCCCCCGTCTTGGTTGCGATTTATCAAAGTTTTGCCACTACCACAAGTGCACCGGTCACACTACCGAAGAATGTTTTGAACTCAAGAAAGCCGTGCAAGAGCTCATCCACAAGGGAGTAGTCGAAGACCCTAGAGATTATGTAGCTAGAAATGTACTCATGGTAGAACTTAGTGAGATCACTGATCCGGCCAAGCCTGTTGTGGTGGACTGTGATGAGATGGGTTGTATTCCAATGACTAATAATAAAGAATCTTCTTGCTACTTGTTGTCTTTAGAAGAATACTGAGTGAAGTCGAATCTCTAGAGGAAGAGAGTCCAAGCCCTCTCAACCTTTTCTTGGGCCGAAATCTTCGAGGAGGCCGAAAAGACCGAAGTTTCGCCCCCTGTCATGACTCGCCATTGTCTTTGGAGGAGCTACGTGCAGAAGTTTGTCTCCTTACAAGATCCGGTCAAGTGTACCAATCCGACCCGAAGGGTGCAAAAGAAAGTCTTTGGAAAGGAACCCGAGCAAGCCGACCTAGACAAAGAAGACCCTATCCTCACTCAATCAAACAAACCCAAGCCCATATTTCACTATGGTCCCTACTCACCTCCTCCCTAGCCATCGCCTCATGCTCGAGCAAAACCTCGCCGCCACCATGGTACCATCCACTATACCCCGGAAGACGTCACCCCACATGATTGGTAAATCCACTATGGAAACATCATCACTTTCTCGGAGCTAGACAAGCCAGTGTTCGGAGTTGATCATAATGAGCCTTTATACATCACTGTCGAGGTGAAATGGCAAGAAGATTCCCCGTGTATTCATTGATAATGGTTCTGCTATAATACCTGCCCTCAAGGTTATGGATGTGGTTGGCGTTCATGGTGTTGATTTACGCCTATCCAAGCAACCATCAAAGCTTATGACTCTACATGCCGCGCCGTGATAGGCGAAGTCACCTTGCCCATTACCATCGGAACAAGGATCCTACCAACCGACTTCCACGTCATAGATATCCCCACAACCTTCTCACTCCTCCTTGGCCGGCCGTGGTTACATCAGTCGGCGCTGTCCCATCTTCCCTGCACCAGTGTGTGAAGTTTCAATCTGGTAATGAAGTGACCATATCTACAGTGATCTCGTAACTGCCCAAGGGACGGACACCAAGGCGTTCCTGTCTTACAGATTCAGCATGGGGAAGAGAGCCGACTCTTCAATGGCTTCGAAATAGTCGCTCAAGCACAGATCTGCACCATCGACCTCACCAAAACAACGGACAAGTGGCACCTGTTGTCAAGATACTGCGTAACATTTTTTATACCGGGGCTGGGGCTAGGTAAGAACTTGCAAGGCCCCACAGAATTGGTTGAAGAGGTTAATCATCGAGGGTTGTTCGGTCTAGGATACACCCTTACTTCTGAAGACAAGATGGAGCTTCCCTACAAAAAGCCTGAAATGCGGCCATCCCGCCTGTCCCTGAATAGCTACTTTGTCAGGGAAGGCAAGGAGTTTTCGTGTTTTGAGTTCGCCGAGCCATGGATTGACCACACCGGAAATTGCAGAAAGGGTTCGAGATTTTCAGAGATGTGGAATTCGATCGGTCCAACATGAAGCTGACTTACATGGAATATGACAAAGCTACGGGCAGAGTTAGAACCATCAGGCATGAGTACTCCTCCAAGGTGGCAGATGACTTGGCAGATCAACTTGAAGCCGCAACCCTTGACAAGCCAGCAATAGAAGCCGCAGAAACTCCAAGTTTGACTGAGACGTGGGATGGCCAATATCTGCTTCAACATCTGGGTAATCTGGGGCCCGTCATTGGAGACGATTCTGAAGATGAGGTGGACCCAAGGACATTGGTGGTGCCCATGGAGGACAAGCTCAAAAATTGGTGCATCATTGGGGGACCTATAGCTACTCCGGAATTTATGGTGGGAACACTGGGGCTTACTCCTTCTCCTGTCACCACTCCTGCAGCATCTCCTATCACTCACCCAAATCTCCGTCCCCAGAGTCTAGTGTTTTACATTTGAATTTGAGTCTTCCTCTAAGTCTGACGACCTTACGTCCGAAGACTATGATCTTGTTGCAAACGCTATATTCCCTTTTGCCATGAATGAAACCCTCGACCTTTCCGAGTATCCCTCCATAGTCACTCTTTTAACTGACAAATTGGCTAATAATCAAACTAACGATATACACTTAGTTAATAATGATTCATTAGAAGAGGCAGACACAGACACATTAAATGACGAATACATTAAAGAAATCTCAGAACAGGTTATTAATCAAAAAGAATCTCGAGCCCAAGCTGCCGATGAGGTGTTAACATGCGTGAATTTGGGGACCGAAGCCGAGCCTAAGAAACGCAAATTGGAAGCTTCTTCAGCGGAGCCGAAAGGAAGCACTGATTGAGCTACTCAGAGAATATGTGGATGTGTTCGCATGGTCTTATAAAGACATGCCGGGGCTCGACAACTCGATCGTAGAGCACAGAATCCCGACAGCACCAGACGCTAAGCCAGTCAAACAGAAGCCGCGCCGCATTAAGCCGGAATGTCTTTACAAGTGAAGGAAGAGATTGAGAAGCTACTCCGTGTGGGTTTCATCAGGGTGATCGAGTATCCAACTTGGTTATCGAATCTGGTGACTGTCAAGAAATCCAATGGTAAAGTCAGAGTATGTGTGAATTTTCGGGATCTCAACAAAGCTACGCCAAAGGATGACTTCCCCTTGCCAAATATCGACATGTTGGCAGACGCGACCACCCATTACGGCCAAGTCGTTCGAGACAACCGAGGAGAACCAAGAAGTGACCCCCTCCACAACCTCGGGAGGACCATCAGTCGGCGAGTTCGAGCCGTGTTGAAGATGCAATCTCCTCGGAACAAAGCCGAAAAGGAAGAAACTCATCAAGTTACTGCAATACCTCAACCATTTTACAACAGTGGGGGAACCGACACTCAGAGAAATAGAAAGGGCCCGCGACCAAGAATGGAGTTCGAGATGTGAGTTCGCATTATGCTGCCTCAAGGAGTACCTCGCGAATACCCCAATCCTGCACCCGGCACATGGGAATGAACTTCGGGCCCCACCACCAACGACAGAATTGTGGCCCTCGCGCCAAGAAAAGAAGATCAGTGAAAAACTGCAAAGATTTTCGAAAAAATACCCCCTCTCAGTCCACCGATACACAAGAATGGGGACCCCTTTCGAAATATTATTCGACCAACTGAAACAAATGGGCAAGATGCAACCTTAGGGGAACATTCACTACTCTCCGAATTACCACCCCTTCTACCATTTGAACCTACCAAAAGTTGTTCTTACCACCAAGATGAAGGCCACGACACCAACGACTGTGTCGCTCTACAAAGGAGAATCCAATGCTTGATGGACGCGAACATGCTCACCAGCGTGAGAGGATTTTGGTTCTATAGGGAAGGCGAAAACTTAGAACTCCTCGGTTGCTGCAAAACCGAGCCTTATGTGAAGAACGACTCGGAGGTACCCTCGCACCTGACTGCAGAAACGATCCAAGACATCTCAAGAGAAATAGAGGATTTGAAGCAACGCGTCGACGCAAGGACCAAAGCAGGGCGCGCGCACGAGACTAGACATAACGCAGATTTGGATGGCAACCCATTCAAGGAACCAGTCAACCTCAGCAAGCTCAGATGCTACTACGACTAGTACAACTCCCCTCCCAAAAAAAAAAATGTTTACTACGCAAAAAGAAGCCATAGACTGAAAACCCGCAAAGGGCGGTCTATGCAAAATAAGGGTGCGTACAAAGCTCGCTAGATCGAAAACCCGCAAGGGCGGTCTAGGCAAAAGTTAGAGCATTCCCCCTTCTATCTTCCCTTTCTCTAAAATCATTCTAGTCTGACTGGAGTGAACTACGGTGACCTGAGCCCCTTAGTCCTATTTGTAAAAGGGGACCGTAGGCAGCCTTTCAAAAGGTGCGGTCTAAAAAAAACAAATAAACATCCAAATCTTGTCAAGCAATAAAGATAGAAGTTGTATTTTCTGAAAGCAAAAACTTTTATTTCCATAGTCATTGCATGTTAACACTTATTCGATGAGTCTAAGCTTGACATACTTTTTGAATAAATAACCTATTCTGAAATCGAAACTAAAACAAAGTAACTAAATTTAAAACAATGTGTTCGCAACGACTATGGAAGGATCCTCGGAACTACTCTTTAGTGCCACTCGTGCCTTCGGTCCCTTTCTTCTTGCTTTGACCACGGCGAACCTGCTTCTTGTTAGGGTTCTCACAAAACCTCCTCTCAAATTCACTAACCCCTTTTGCTTAACACTAGGAGTCTCTCCATCCTTTCTCTTCCTTGAAGTCCCCGCTCCATCTCCATTAGCCATGCTCTGACTCCTCTTCCTCTCATAAGCCATCGCCTCCTTCATCCTCAATGAACAACTAGGAGCACAGGATGCTAAAATAGTGCCCCTTAGGGTCTCTAAAGTCTGCTCCGTTTGCCCAAGTCTCTCCATAAACCAATCCAAATACTCTCGTGATAGTAGGTGTTGTTGGAGCGTGCGTGATGAGAGTCCTATGGCAAAAACCGGCCTGCCCCACATTTGAGAAAGGAGAACCGAAGCGCTATCGCCCAAATGAAGTATGCCAAAAGGAAAACGGGTCCTCTCCTCATCCCAACCCTCGGGGATGGTTTGCACTAGACCGTATTGACGGAGTACTCTAGCGGGGTAGTAGAAAGTGGTCCCAGAAAATGACGGAACTTTAATCATGTACAGTCCCATTTGCTTCTCCTTCACGGAATTAATGTGCCAATGGGGCACCACCCACTTGATGTCATCGGTCACCATCTCTGCCAAGTACCTCTCCCAACCCTTGAGAGTCATGCCCTCGAACCTCTCCTCCATACCTCTAATACGGTGCATCCATGGGGCCACCGCCGAAGAAACCGCTGGCTTGTTCACTCGGAGCCTTTCTTGCAACCACATGGTCAAAAGTCTATCACTGCCGCACGACATCCCGCCATAAACCGCAAGATGAGGAATCCCACAAATGAGCTCCCCAAGGATGGCCGGTACAATGTCATGTCCCGACGAGCCGCATTAACCATGGTCAAACATCCCTCACTAGCACATCCGACTTCGGAGGGAAAAGAATAGAAGCAAATAAACACAAGGCAAGATGGTCCAAAGAACGGTCCGAGGTCACATCCGCATGCATAAAGTGCCTTGGCATCCAAGAAAGGTCGACGTAGCCACCTCTAGCATACTTACCAAGGTCATCTGCGGGCACACCAAAGGCTATCAATTTGTCATGCAAAGAAATAAAATCAAAGGGCAATGCAAGTGTACCCTTCCCTTCACAACCGCAAAGCGCCTTGATATCTTCATAAGTGGGTACCATCTCATTAAAAGAAAAGTTGAAAACATGAAGAGTGTCGTTCCAAAACTTCCCGCAAGCTTGCAAGAGGTTAGTGTTGGAGTTCATGTGCAAGAATGACCAAAGACACTTGATCCCATAGCGCTTCTCAAACTTCCTACGACAAGGACCGGATATCTTGGCACCCACTTCTCCAAAGATGTTATGAAAGCTCCTTTTTCAAGTCTAGAAAGCCTTGCATTGTGATCCATGACAAAAGAATAGCAAGTTGACGATTGAACTGAAAATTGATCAAAAGAGCTGCTGGTACGAAGTTGAATAGGACACAAACTCCCATTAAATACTACACAACTCCCGATTCTTGCCAGGAAAAGGAAACCGGAGGCGGCGCAGGATTTGGCCACGCGGCCACATATGCCCTTGGCCCCGCGGCCGATATTGTCCTAGGCCAAGCGGCCAACTTCGTCCTAGGCCACGCGGCCAACATTGCTCCGGATCTTGCCATGGCCAGGCGGCCAACATTGCTCTGGGCCTCGCCATGGCCATGCGGCCAACATCGCTCCATGCAGAAATCCAGTTTTGTTTCCTCCCACTCCGTGACGGATCCATGCAACTACGTACCTGCCCCCTTCCATGGCTCATGCATTGTATAAAATTAGGAACATTGTAAAATAACTAGTTTGCACAAGTAGGCTCCCACAATAAAATTGCATTTTTAGAACATAATATACATACATGCATTTTATATATTGGTTCTATACATACATATCCTCTGCTCTCTACTAGCTAACAGTGTAGGAAATAAAGATGGACCCCGCCTAATCAGAATCTTCCTCCGTGGTGTCTCCACACCGCGCTAAAGCCCGAGAGCTACCGGCACCCGAACTCCGTCCCCGGACCGCTCGACCACCAATGTGAGAAGGCCCGCACCGTTCGAGACCGCTCACGACGCTGGGGTGACCAACGTCGTCCCTCTGACAAGTACATGAATGGTACGCTTCCCTCAGTAAGCGCATCAATACGTTCTCCCACCGAGCTGAACGGATATATGCTCCCGAGTCACCTGAAAGGGAAGCCAAGGCAAATGATTACAATGCAGAAAGAAATAGGTGTGTGCAAACATGACTAATATAAAGCACAAAGCCGTACCCCAGCGTCGGGCGGAGGAATGAATGTCTCCTCAACAAGATCTGCATCAGTCGGCTCCAAGCTAAGCTCCACCTCCCGACCGCCCACTCCTCATTACTCACGCTACTCGAGCGAAGGGCATGTCAACCAAAGGTCTACTCCTACCTACATAACGGGCCGATCTCGATCCATCTCCCGATAACATCCTAGCCCGAACCTGAGGGCTGATCAGCCGTGTCCGTACGTAGCCGGCATAGTCATCACTCCCCGTAATGCTCTGCCGGAATAGGAGCCAAGAAAGTCGCCAACCTCGCGGGACGGAGCATATCCCGAGGAGGGTCATAAGGAGCCCACGGTAACGCACCAGCCCGTGCTGACGAACCACCCTCTCTCCGAGATACATGGCCTCCCCGGTGAGACCCCACAAGCAGACCCTAGAGGCGGTCAACTCCACTACTAAGGACCCACCGAAGCCTCATTGGACGGACTCCATGGGTAAAATCTAACCCCGATGGGCTCAGGCATCGCGAACACCCTCCTCAGATCAGCAGCATCCACCGTCTTCCTATCCCGGTTTCTGCGGGGAGGAGCCCTGTTGCCTTTACACCAGTATGACATGATGGGAACAACCTTGTTGGCACTCATCACCCACTGAAAAGGGGAGACACCAAAGAATCTCGTACACCCAAGCCTGTGCATACAATGAAAAAGACATTTCAGACCAAAAGATAGAGCGAAATCTCACAAAATGTGAAAAAAAGAAAGGTAGTCAAGAGCATACCTCAAAGGCGAACTGAAACCGTCAAAGGCCGACGAGCTAGCCCTCGAGCAATGGTCCAAAGCCTCCGGTAAATCTCAGCCAAACCGGCTCCGCCCAAGAAATCCCACTACGACTGGTCCAAGTCTGTCCACGAAAGCCCCTAGCAGTGAATACCGGCAGACAGTAGCCCCACTCGGAAACAAGATCTCTGAAAAGCTGTACCATAAGAACAGCCGGACCAACAATCCAAATCATATTTCCCCTACCAAAGGCCTCAATAGCCACTCTCCACCAAGCGGTTCACCTTCCCGGCCTCCGCTCCATAACCCTTGACACCTCCTCCCAGGTCGGTGTCGACTCCTAGCAGAGCCTGTCTATAGTCCCGCCGCTCCGCCAAGCTCTCATCAAAAGGCAAAGGGGTACCAGTAAACCTCAACCTGTGATGGCCGCAAAATCCGTCGGCGTGATGGTAATCTCTCCCCAACTGAAGTGGAAGGTATGGGTGGTATCCCACCAGAACTCCCGGCACACCTCTATCACCGCTGCCACCTTCAGGGTAGCCCCGACCATGCGGACACTGTCAAAGAATGGGCCAAAGCCCATAGCCTCGATCCGAGCACGCAAACCGCCCGGTCCCCTCCGACAGGACGCCCACAGTTTGCCCACAGTCACTGTGGACCCACGAGCCTTGATCCTCTGCAGGTAAACACAACACAGGTATGTTACCATTCTAGCAATTTACAATTCTAGCAATTCAAATTCTAGCATTCCATTATTCTAGCATTTCATATTATGTGCATAAAACATACAAATGTGCGAGAAGGAGAGGAGTGAAAATTCGAAATTTCCTTCTCGCGTCTCCGGAAGCCCCATCGACCAATGGCGCTCAGAGTCGATGTAAAAATCGTAATCTTGGTCGAACGTAGACCGCAGCAGATTATCGCGGTAATTCCGAGTCGCAGCTCATGGTCTCAAACCGCCCCGTGGAATCAAGGGCGCCGCTTTCAAAGCCCGCTCCCGGGTCAACCCCTACATTTCCGCCGCCCTGAGCATCACCGTGCCCCTCTCCTTGTTGCTCTTGTTGTGGAAGCATATACCCACCTTGGCCGAAAAATCCCTAAATAACGCCTCATTGATCCAATCTACCATAGCTTCAAGAAATATGTGAAATGATATCTTCAAAATTATCAAAATCCGAGCCTCTCTCTCTAAAAACTCAATTTTCTCTCCCTAACTCGTCAACAATGAGTAAGGAAGAAGAAGAAAGAAGAAAGAAGGAGAAGAGGGAGGGTTTCTGGTGATGTGACCAAGAGTCAGCCCGCCGGCAACTTTGGCCACGCGGCCACTTATGCGCTTGCGACCCCAGCCGTCAGATCAGCGATCCGCGTGAAGGAGATCTGACCACTCAGCGCTCTTGGCCACGCGGCCACTATTGCAATTCAGTGTGTTTGGCCACGCGGCCAACCTTGTCCCTTCAGATAAAATTCCCTTTTTGCCCTTGATCTTTCCCTTTATTCATTTTAAATGCCCTTAGCACTATTTTGACTGATATTCGTTACCTTTGGGTACGGAAAGCCCCTTAAAATTTCCATTCTTCACCGAATATTTGCTTAGGATTCGTATGATTACAGAGACTTCGGCGCCTCTATGACATACGCATCCTAGATCGATCGGGATTGGCAGAAGCCTCGGCGTTTTCTGTTCGCGAGAGATCCAGCATCTATTATTAGGATTCGTATGGTTGTAGAGACTTCGGTGCCTCTATGACATACGTATCCTTGATCGATTGTGATTGACAGAAGCCTCGGCGTTTCTGTTTGCGAGAGATCCAGCATTTATTATTAGGATTTGCATGATCGTAGAGACTTCGGCGCCTCTATGACATACGTATCCTTGATCGATCGTGGTTGGCAGAAGCTCGGCGTTTTCTGTCGCGAGAGATCCGACATCTATTACTTTAGCGCAATCGGCAGGAACCCTGGCGATCCTGATTTCGTTTACCATTCCATCTTGGGATTATTTAGACAACGTAGTCTTTAATTTTCCCAAATAATTCTTGCTTACGAATGTTCGTTCTTCTACAAGATAGTATCCGTAGGTTTATTATCCACAGTAGAAGTTCGATGTCTCGTCTTTCCCCATATCTCTGAACTACGACCGGCTTGATTTCTCGGAGGATACGTAGGAAACCCTGAAAAGGTTCAGCCACCCGACCAATGCCGACCAACGCGGTCATCTATCATCCCCAGCAGGTGCATTTTCCCCAACAGAAGACATTGTTTTCCCATCAGAGGACAATCATCCATCTAATTTCCCCATCAGATTTGAACTACGTTTGGCTTGATTCCCCTGCGGATACGTAGGTCCCTGTCAAGGTTCAGCCGTTCCCTTACCTTTCATCTGTTTTGAAACTCATGTTTCAGACGGATCCTTCTCTTATCGTCACCCCACATTGCCTTGGAAGAAGCGTCGCCGAGGGGCTACTGTTAGTACCCGACCTGAAAATGAGTTTATTAGGACTTTCCAAAAATACAAGGACTTTGTAGGAATTAGAAACTTGCAAAGGTTTGTCCCGGATTCCCAAAATATCTCATTTATGACAAAATCTATCAAAATAGGTAACAAATGGTTTCCTTAAAACCATGCAGAAACCCTAGCTTAAGAATCAAGTCAGCCTGCAACCTTGGCCACGCGGCCAACATTGCTACGCGTTGATCTTGGCCACGCGGCCACTCTTTCACCACCGGCTTCAACCATGGCCAGGAGGCCAACCTTGCGCTGGATGATCCTGACCATCAGATCTTCCCATCAGTTTGCTATAAAACCAATTCATTCCATTGGTTTAGGGTCCGATTTTTGAGAGCTCTAAATACGAATATTTGTGGAGTTCTTAAACACTATTTTGCTCTCAAATTAGCATTCAAACTCCAAGAAGATCAAGGTTTATTTCTTGCCAACATAGGTAAGTTTTCTAACTTTTTTCTTCATGTTCTTGCATCATTTTTTAATGTAGATCTTTATATTCATGTTCGTACATGTTTATTCATAGTTTCTTCATATGCTTTGGCATGTTCATTCATATGTTCATAATATGTTCTTCGCATGTTCTTCGTGTTCATAGATTAAAACCTTATTTATGCTATATTTAGGGTTGTGATCTTCATAATTACATGTTATTTCATAGCCGATGATGATCGAGGGTTCATCAACCCGAGGATGATCTAGGAACTACTTCTAAACCATAATCTTTAGGTAATTCCCTCTCATTATGCATGATCCTGATCCTTCTGCCTATTCTAATTCTCTGCGAACTACACTGACCTGAGCTT
>JAOWBW010003458.1:0-29606 GCA_026119855.1 Campanula takesimana
TTGCTAATAATACAATTGGCAATAAGATGCGTGAGTTAAAAGAGCAAAAAGCACCAGTTTATGCTGCCTGATATCGCCCAAAAGCTTCTTCATTAGTCCATCCATCCCATCATAAGAGTTGAGTTGACTTGTAATTTTAATGTGCTTTACTTGTTTGCACATTGCTTGTATCTTTAATATTCCATTAGGACTATTTCCTTAATTTTTTTAGTACGAACCAAAAAGGAAAACAAGACACTTATTAAATAAAGAAGACGACGGGTACAAAGAAACTCTTGAAAGGGCTTGTAAAAACCTAAATTAGGAACTTCTGAAATTAAGCTCTAACAAGAGAAATTTACAAACAGGCATTAAGATATAGGGAAACAAATAATTGAACTCTAGCTCTAAGATCTCCTAATTGAAATAGTTTCCACAAATTGTAACCAAAATCGACTTCATTTCAGGCAAACAACACATCAGATCTAACAACTAATGTAATTACAAACACAAAACGAATGAAATGTCCCCCGAAGATCTAACTAAATACAAAGAGCCAGCAACTAATTAACAAAATTTAGCTTAAATTAATAAGCTAACGAAGTAGATCTGAGATGTGGCGGAGATGTATGGTGAGAGAGAGAGAGAGAGCGGCAAGCTTACAGAGCCAGTCGCCGGTGTGGAAATGCTTATCAGCAGCCCATTCAGTATAGTTATTGCCGGCACTCCACCCCTTGTTGCTTCCGACGATGTACCGAGTCGCCACCACTTCCGGCACCATTACCATTAACGTCAGGCATATCGCCGCAGCAGCCACCACGGCAAGCTTCCCTCATTTGTGTGTGTGTGTGTGTGTGTGAAAATGGTGAGCGAAATCTGGCACTCTCTGGAAGTAGGGAGGAAAGGTTTAAATAAGCTAAACAATTACCTAACTTAGATAAATCAAAACATTATCAACTCAAAAGAACAAATAAATTTGACATCATTTAATTTAATAATTAGCTTAAATAAAAAAAATAATATAAGCCTAAATTTAAGGGAAGAAAGCAGATTTATTATAGAAATAGAATCAAGGAACAATTGGAGTAAAAAATGGTCAAACTGGAAGAAGAGGGGAGACCATTTCATAGTTGGAATAAAAGTGACGTAAGCAAATAACATGCCTTACCAACTGTTTTAGCAAAGTCAATGTGTTTAACATGCCTTACCAACTGTTTTAGCAAAGTCAATGCGTTTTGGAGGTGCACTGTTAGTATATATCATTAAATTAATTTTTTTTTTCTTGTTCAAAATAAAAAGTCACCAGGTGCACTTGCACCTGCACCTTTCACTGCAGGTCCCCCCTGAAGACAGATCTCATCCACAAAGTCTTGCATCGATTTGTCCCTATTTTGGTCACTTAATTTTGTTATTGTTATTGGCAGACTAAAGAAGTTTGTTCAGTTGTAAATTGTTATAAGCTAAAGAAATTACTCCTTCCGTCTAATAATAATAAGTGTCACAATTTCAAATAAAAATAGTTCTTGTTCAATTTCTCATTGTACAAGTAACTTGCAAACAAGTAAAGACACATCATCAATTGACCCTTATTATGGGAAGGCGGTGGGAGTGGGAGTATATGAAAGTCCACAACCATGGTTTCTATGCTTGTCTTCACTTTAAACAAACTAGCAACTGCTTGCTTATACTCGACGCTTTGAATTTGATATGTCAGAACAACGACACCATTTATTCTTTTACATTTGAATAGACAATAATGACACTGCAATGAACTTAATAATGTATTTATAAGTAAAATAATCGAGTATTTGTGAGTTTCGTCGCAAAATCATACACCGGGGGGTTACTTCCCCCTTCCCGCAACATTCGTTTTTCCTAGTTTCAAACAACTCGGGTTCAATCAAGTCTCCTCAACAAGTATTCAACTTGAACTTCCTTGGTCAATGGCATTATCCAGTCACCATAGAGATCAGCAACTAAACTCGGTTTTATCTTATATAAAGGCTCCGCCCCTTCTTCACCAAACCCAAATGTCACCTCTTGTCCATACGTTCTCGTCTTCATCTCCACCCTCCTCTGGATTGCTTCTTCCACAGTTGGGTACGTCAGCATATTCATAAGTTGCTCTCTATCCTGCATAACAAAGTTTACGCGGACATATAAGCAAATGAATGAACAGCAAGGCCGCTCTCAGCACTTTGACCACTAAGAAATGAGTTAAGTGATTCCATACTTGGGCTTTTATTGCTGATTTGTAATTATCTGGTGACGCTTGAAACTTTGCTTCTGCAACAAATTTACCGTAATGTATTCTCTTGGAGAGGGCCTGCATACACCATTCCAGAATTAATTCACAACTAAATAAAAGAGATGTCAATCTGGTGCTACAAGAGCTCCCACTATGTGTGGGGTCTAGGGAACAGCCAGGCCCACATGGGCTTGTACAGACATTTCTTCACAAACAATATTCAGCAAAATGATGGAGTGTAGCATAGTAAATAGTTACATGCTCTGTCCTGCTTAAAAAAACTTCTACTCCGAAATTGAGTGCCCTATGTTATGAATTTACTCAATTTACCTTTACCAATATCATGTTCTGATTGGCTGCAGTTTTATAGTATGGACACTAAGGGCATTCATGTTATGCGTTACTAAGATTGTCTAAGAATCAACTTCCTTATAATATACATGAAAAGCGAAAAAGAGGCGCTCATTTTGGATAGATGAACTGATTCATTTAATCAAAGGCTAACTAAAGAGTACGACAAGCATGAATATCAAGTAAAATGTGTACCTGCAGGCAGATTGTGTCACAAACAGCAGTTGACCCGCAATTACCATCATCACCTTCCTTGACCAATCTTGGGAGAAGGTTTTTGAAGTACATATCCCATATTTTGGCATTGATATTTATTGAATCCGCAATGGGGTGCAATACCTGTATGCATACCATGAACCAGAAGTTAATAAGAGATGTTTAAACCTATAAATCATGTAACAGAAACATCTGCATGTTTTATTAATCAAGCAGACATGAGCTGAACTCGAACTTAATGAAGACTAAATTAAAATAACATTTAATCCTACAAATCATGTAACAGATACATAAAAACTGTTTACTTTCTCTGACCCTAAATGAATGTCCAAATTTCAAATCAAGCGACATCTAAAAATTTTGACTTTTTGTACAATTTAGTGGCAACGATCAATTTATATTCTTGAAATTCTCTTTCGAAACATTTAGTTTTGCAATGATAAAGAGACCAGTGAAAAAATTCGAAAAGAAGAAACATTTAGGGCGAAAGTTATTCTCAAAAAGACATTCATTTTGGGACGAAAATTTCTTGAAAATGGACATTCATTTAGGGACAGAGGGAGTATTTTTAATTACTCAGCTTAATCATTAATCAGATGATGAGCTTATTACTTACCTTTGGTACTGTAACGGCGGCAACAGAGGCTCAGGTAAGTCATTTGGGAAGAACGGATGCTCGTCTGGACTCTTGAATCTACCAACCTGTTTCAAATACCAATCAGGAAACTGTAGTGATATCCAATTTCCACTTGTAATCTTGAAATTTGATTCGACATACCTGAGCATGAAGCTTCTCGGTCTCTTTGACCATAAACTCAATCAAAGAGCCATGGAATCCATCCATGGCAAAAGCATCAGGATCATATGTCTCCCCATTGTAACAATATTGAGCTCTCTCCACAAGGCTAAAAATTATGCTATCCTCTTGTCGGATTAAGGAACTTCTAATGCCATCCAGTGTATAACTTTCAGTCTCATCTATCCTAGCTTTCTTTGGTATACTACAAGAAAAGAAAGTTCAGATTAGTGATTTTGATATATCTTGGAACAAAGAGACTCAAGGCAGTCTATAAAACATCATGTTGTTTTTCCAGCTCATAAACTTTGAGCTACTAGCCAACTTATAGAGAAGTTTGAAATTCAAAAATTACAAACAAACGACATCAAGTAATGGTTGAAATGATTGGTTTTCCAAAATATTCATTGATTCCAACTTCTTACAAATTTGTATCTTTGCAAGTGATGAAGATGTAAATTCATTGAGCTGCAAGTCCGTAACAGAATTTTTCTGCGTAGGAAGTGGTTTGCAACTGCAAGCAAATATTGCATCTGATTTGCAATAACTTTATTCCTCGGCCTAGTTCTTTTATGCATATTTACAGAATTGCAAGTGGTTGATCAAAAGGACTCTATGCACTCAATTTTATAGCATCTTACACAACTTTTGGAGAACTCTCTACAGAAATACAGAAAATCAAATAAGACATAGTCCCTCCGTCCCATAACAACTTGCACCATTCTCTCTGACAAGAGATTAAGGAGAGACTATATATTCAAAAGTATTGTGAGTATGATGATTTGGGAGTGGGACCCACAATTTAATTGTGTGAGTATGACAAGTGGGGTAGGGTGAAAAAAAAAGAACAAAAGTTGGACATTTTAGGAAAGTGGGACTTACCAATGGGACACCCAAAAAGGAAACTGGTGCAAGTTGTTATGGAACGGAGGAAGTACAAAACACAGAAGTGTGAAGCTAGTTTGTTAGGGCGTGCCTTGTTGATGTCTGGTCAGCGCATTGGATCAATACAGCCCAATTGACTCGGTCGGTCGGTCCCTTTCCTATTTACCAAGGTCAGTTACACATCCTTTTTGGCCACCGTCCTTGGTCTAATGCAAGATCATTACTTAAACAAACTTGCTTTATCCTTCTTATTATTGCGATGATGTTGGTTTTGGTCTCCCCCTTCCTCTAGTAGGATTTGTGGATATCCATATAATCACACATACTACCTTATTCTGACTGGTGGTCTATTTCAATATTCGAGACCATGTAAACAACTTTCTCTAATGTTATCTCCTATTTGGGGCTACATTTACAGTCTCGAAATATGTTTGTTTCGTCTTCATCTTTCTAGTTTCAACTCTCACCAAACATCCATCTCCGCAATCTCTTTCTGCTGCTAGTTTGACAATCTTATGACTAGTGGCGAAGCCAAAAAATTTTGCCAAGTGGACAAGATTGTGTGGGGAATAAAAGTTACACTTATCATATAGAAATTTGGAAGGGGGTCAAAATGATATCACAATACAAATTTTAATAAAAAGCAAGGGAGTCAGAATTCACAAAATGTTATTTTTAATGCATTCTGAAAAAATGTAAGGTACTAAAGTGGCAACTTCCAAAACTGAAGGGGGTCAAAGTGACCCCCATTCCAAAAGGGTGGCTTCGCCACTTTCTTATGATCCATAAACTGAAGTTGAGCTAATAAATTTCTTATAGAACTTCCTTTTCAACTTATCACGTAAAATTGCACTACATTACGTATGAACAAAAGAGATAGGCACATACAGAACCTCCAACGTATAAGAGATAAACAGATGGAAAATAACCATTCAATCTACTGTCAATAATCATGGATGGCAATGTGTAGAGTAGAACATGTGATTATGATGATATTAGATCTATAGCATTGACAGTCTAGAATAGGTAACAGAAGTCAAGATACATGCATTAATATCCATTATTCAAATTTATTTAGCTGGGAGATGAAAAGAACGCAACTTTCATGCCATTGTCATAAATGTCCACTTTCTTTATCACAATCCAGAAACTGAATCAACAAACAGAGAAATAAACGAGTCGATCTTGCTTCCCTATTATTGATGTCCTACAGATCAAAGGGAGAAAATAGAAGGGAAATGTATGTCCTATCAGAGCACATTCACCAATCCTAAGTAATCTAACCAACATTAACTCCAGGGGCCCTACTACCAAGTGCTGTAGAGGCACTCAAATTCAAGATTTAGAATTCTTGAAATTCACCACTGATCATGAAGAATTTTCCCAAGGCCATCACAATTAGGGAGAATCCTTGCACAAAACTTTTCCAAATTTTGGATCATCAAAGAGTGACCATAGGAAGTTTAAATCTTAATATCATTGTCCTAACTTAAATAATTCTTACTCCTTCCTGTGCAAAATGTACATGTTACACCAAAAGAACAACCTTTTAACTTCACCCTTCACATATGATATTAGCATATGTCGTCTGCCCAAGCATTTTAGTTTTATGACCAACTTCAAGGATACTACTTATAACCATCAGTACTAGACACCAGCAGAGAGCAGGAGTACTTTTTATACTTGGAAACAAAAACCTATTTTCACTACATGGAAAAAATAAATGCTTCCTCCATCCCAAAATGAATGTACAATTTTCACATTGAGGAATAATTGACAAAGTTGAAATTTAAGCATCTTTAGTAACATAAGTACATCAAATCCCTTAATGATCTCACCAAATTGCATCATGAGTTTAAGTGTGAATAAAAAGTTTTTGTTTGATGAGGAAGGATATAGTAACATCTATTGAATTAGGGGGGGGGGGGGGGGGAATCATTTTGAGATAAAAAAAAAAGTTGGGAAAAATAGACATTCATGAGGAGGGAGTACTAAAAAATACTACTCCATCATGCATTCAAAACCCAGAAACCAAAACAATTCAGAACTGAGCAGGAAAAATAGTACTCCCTCCCTACCATAACGAATGGGCATTCATTTTGGGACAAAGATTGTACAATGCTTTCCATGGTTATAATCAAAAACCGATATTCCATTAAAAACAAAGTTATCTGCCTTGCTTTCATAACCAAGAAAGTAAATTAATTGACAGAAATCATACTCCCGACCAAGTTCAAAAACACTTTAATCCTATTGAGGATAAAAGAGGCAGCTTTATAACCATAATAAAAGAGGGCACACAATCTTCTCCTGGACAAGGCCATTACAGTTGACCAAATCAAAAAAGAACCAATTTTTAAAATTCACAACAAACAAATAGCAGCTTGGGAACAAACCCCAAATTGAAAACCACAAGTTTCAAATTACTTCTTACCTGATGGAAGATGCAGAAGCTTGTACGTTTAGGCGATTGGAAAGTCTAAGAATGGGGAATCGAGTGGTGGCATGATTATGGAAGCATTGATGGGCAAGAAACGAATTGGGTTTAAAACACTTTTGAAGAACAATGGTTGGGTTCAACCTAGCAAGAGATGAACCACCGCCACTTAACAGCTTCGCCTCCATTGTTGCCGGAGAAATAAAATACAAGTGTGTGTTAGTGTGTGAAAGAGGAATTAGGCAATTGTAGTAGTTGGGCTGGGAGGGGGAAAAATTATTGGTTGGTAGGGGTGACGATGGTGGTTGTTGAAATTAAGGGTTAGGTGGAATTTTTGTTTCCAAGTGGAAATCTCTTTCAAAGACGTTTCAGCCACCAATGGAGTATTGTCCCATATGATATTGGGGATGAGTTGGCCATTCTCTCAAATTATAAACCCTAATTCTTACTTTATTACTCTCCTCCCTTTTACTCAACTTTGGTTTTGAAAGCCAATTCATTTTTGGAAAAAAAAAAATGTTTACTTTAATTCCATACTTAATTTTTTCAGCCAACGTATCAATTTTTTCTTGTAAAAAATCAGTTTTCATTAAACATTAACAAAATTTGGTTTTCAATCTTTAAAACTCTCATTTGCAAGCTAAAAAATAGTTATATCACAGTGAAATCCGGTTTTTAATGCTGGGGCAGTATCCGATAAGTTTATTTTTTACAAATCTATGCCCCATAAGTTCCTCACGACATGTTGTGTTATTCAGCAATTGTACTGCATCACATCATACTGCACACTTATTATAATACTGCATGGAGGCGGCAGTGGCAACCGGAATACTGCATGGAAGCGGCAGTGGCAACCGGCTGACGACTAGGGGCAGGCGAACGGCGGAGACCGGAGGCTGACAACTGGTGGTGGTGGTGGCAAGATGCACTAGTATTTATCTAGTATCATGTTTTTTTAAAAAAAAAATTCGAATGTTGCATGCAGTATGATCCTACTGCATCAGAACTTTTCAGACATTTCAATTTAGTGGGGAATTTGTGGGGAAGTGGTTTATCCAAGCGGGAACATTTGAGGCATTTTCCCTTTAATGTTATAAAAACTAGTTTTTCAAAGACTTGCTCCCAAATTTTATCTTCTTTTTCGCGTTTGTCACTTTCTCCAGCAATTTACTTTTTCTCAATCAAATATTTAAAAAAAAAATGTCAATTTCAATATTTATAAACGCGTTATAAATGGCTGATACTTTGTAATATTAGCACTGACAATTACAATGCAGATGTGCATTTATCATTATTTAAAAAATTTGTTACCTCCTGATTTTTTTTTTCCATAATAACTACGAAAACATATTTTACCAATCAGACATGCTCCAAAATTCTTGGTGTTTTTTTTTTTAAAAAAAAAAAAAAAAAAAAAAAAACAAACAAACAAAAACAAACAGGGTAACTTTTCATTTATTGCACTGAAACCCCTAAACTAAATTTAGAAATAAATTGCACAAGTAAGTTATCATTATGGAAATTTTGTAACCACACACCCAAATGGCCTTCGCCATGAAAGTCTTTAATCATTTTCACGATCCCAACGTCCATTTGTACATCACAATGATCAGGGCTCTAGGTTTTGAAATTTTCTTTTTGATGCAGTTTTCTGGTGTTTTTTCCATAATTTTACATATTCGTTTCTCTAACGGGCTGTACTGGGGAATCTTTACTTCGTTTGGTTCGTTAGGTCTGAGCGCGGCAAAGGAGGTGTTCACGTCGATTGAGGAGAGGGACGTTGTTTCTGGGAAGTTGGAACACTATGATTAGTGGGTTGGTGAAGGCCGGTGAGTTGAGAGAAGCCCACCAACTGTTTGATGAAATGCCCAATAAAGATGTCGTGAGTTGGAACACTACATTGGATGGGTATATTAAGTTAGGAGAAATGAATGCTTTCTTTGAGCTGTTTCGAAAAATTGTTCATAGGAATGTTGTGTCTTGGTCTGCGGTGCTTTCTGGATATAGCGAAGCTGGGAACATGTGGATGGCTAGAATGTTATTTGATAAGATGCCTGTCAAGAATTTCGGGCTAGGTTGCCAGTGTAAGGTCAAGGATGCAGAAAACTGGCACCGAAATGTCTTCATGGGCTAGCTTGATTGAATTGGATGAGAGATTCATGAGTTTACGGTAGTGGATACATCACACCCTAAATCAGTTAAGGTATATCAATGGTTGACATATTGAATCGGCATATTAAGACAGTTGGATATGTTCTAAAAGTGTACCCGTAAATATTTAGAAAATTACGGTTTTGGCATCCTGTCCCACTAGCGCACCACAAAGCATGAAAGTTAGATCATGTGCCGCAAGTTCCATGTCTTCTGCAGCGATTGTGTTTGATTCTGTTCTCTCAGTAGATGCACCCCTGTGCTTATATTGGGAAAGCTAGTCATGATATGTCTTCCTGTCCATGATATTTTCTCCACAGAGCTGTGAATATTTATTTTCTACAGAATAGGTAATTTGGTTCTTTTCCATTTAGTAAACCTTAAATATAAGGATTCTTGAATCTTTAATATGTACTTGTGTCATTCATGGTGTATGAATTTGATTCCATGTTTGATGTATCAAAAGGAAGAAGCAAGAAAAACGGTGTGGAGTTCGTTTCTGAAAGTGATCCTACTAGATTGAGCATCCAGAAAAGGCAGCTGTTTTGAAGGATACACCCTGAGGTTGAACTTCTAATGCTTTCCTTTGATGATTTTATTAGCACATTTCTTTTCTTCTTTTTGGATTAAATTTTAATTCAGCAAATATTAGCCGGCTAACCAGAACTTTATTTGTATATACTTCCTCCGTCCCGGAAAGTTAGTCCTAATTTTTTCGTTGTTAGTTTGAATGAACTTTGAGCAACAATTTAGGCTATTTTTAAGCATCCTAGTGAGAATCTACAAATTGGTATTGATAATATTTATAATAGTGTATCAATAACAAGTTTTAGATTTTCATTAGGATAATTAAAATTGTCAAAATTATTGCTCAAAGTTCATTCCTAATAACAATGAAAACTAAGGGACTAGCTTTCCAGGACGAAAGGAGTATATCTTTTAAGGTTTTAATGTTTGATGGTGTACTAACAAATTCATTATTTTCAGACTCCAGTAGGAGCTGCTTGTCAGGGTAGATTGGTCTTGTTCTGTTTGCTATGCTCACTAAAGGCAAAGATCCATCCAATCTTTGGCAGTCGCAAAATTGTGAACCTTTTGGAATGCGAGATGCTTCTTGATTGAAAGTCAAATAGTAAAGGTAATTCTTATGTCCTTTCAATCTAAAATGCCTTCTACGTAACAGGCTGTTTGATGGGTGTGCCATGCTTCTTTAGAATTTAGATCAAGCCGTGAAATTTAAACGACACTGAAGCATTGACACATCTTCAACTGGACTAGGGCAAACTCCATGAAGAAGAAGGGTGCAAATAGCCCCTTAAGCTTCGACAAAAGTGCTACTTACTATTATCAATTCTAAATTTTCAGAAAGCGAGTGTTTCTAAATTAAGATTACTTTACCCTCTTTGTGGTTTTCATGGATTAAGGAGTTGATTTCAGTGTGCTTTCATCTCTAATTTAGTAAATTTGCAAGTTTAGATTGTCGTCGAGAATCTCTTTTAGCTCAATTTGATGACAAGTATCTACATTTCAAATCTGTACTTTCTGTCTTTACATTACATTTAGGACTTAGCTATCCTGAATGTTACCCGCTGGCCTCTGGTCAGTTCATGCTTCCGTAAAAAAATTCCATGGTTTTTCTTGAAATCTACTTAAAAGTTTTTAGACGACTTGGTAACGTAACATTTCAACTCCTCACATTCTTTCCTTAACCTAGTCAAACTGGACTTTCTAAATCAAGATTTGTCATGCTTCAACTTGAAATGTTATTTGTTATGTCTGAATTAGAAGGTTGGTTCGTTTATCTTAATTCTGATCTGGCTTTCTTTCCCCACGTCCCCAAAATGCAGAATCTGGATAGTACTACCGAGTGCAAACTTGAATATATTTTTTTACATTCATTTGGGACGGAGTATTAGATTATTTTATTCTAATTAATGCACATTGCTCCACTGGTGGTAAGGTGAACTGCTTGGCCAGGAGAGTGACACACACATAAAGCTCCAACTGGCTTAACCTTTTTGAGATAAAGTTTAACACTTTAGCCCCTTAGAAGTTTGTAGGGACCAATTATGGCTCATTAAGGTATACGTGGGGTTCTGTGATTGGTCGCTGTCGTATTATGTGGAAAGTTATATCCACTTGCCCATACCGTTATAACAATGTAGGAAAAGCACATCATCCTACTTGGATGGGATTAGGTTGTAAGAACCTTGTGGTGTACATTCAGCCTTGGTTCAAACTTCTATCAGTATATATATCTCATCTTTTTTCTTCATCGTTCAGCCTTGTTCTCTATCTATTGCTGCATTATTCTTCACACTTGTGATCTTATTTCAATTAAGCGGGCAATAAAGTGAGAGCAATTTATTCAGGAAAATGGAAGCTTGCTTTCTTTCTTCGAATTCCTTCACCAAGACCACAGAATTTGTTCCTTCGATCAAGACGAGAATTCTTGCTCACCCAAAGAGAAAGCCCAATCAACTCCCTTGTAGAAAAGTTGGGGTTCCATCTTTTATAACGCGTAAGATAATTTGATCATTATTCAATTTAAGGCTTCTTGTAAGATAATTTGATCATTATTCAATTTAAGGCTTCTTGTAAGATTATTTGATCAATATTCAATTTAAGGCTTCTTGTACGTTTGTTTTATTTTATCTTGTTCTAATCATATTGTAAAATGGTGTCTATTCTGATTCCAGGTTGCCAACTGGGTTCAGAGGATACTGATTGGAGATCATTCAGAGCAAGACTAGTTGCAGGAGAAAGAGCATTCAGACCAGCAGATCCATCCCCTGTGGTTGATCCAGATTCTATTTTGGATGAGGAACAACCACCCTCCATCACATTGGGTGACAAATGGGCCCACACCATCCACGAGCCTGAAAAGGGTTGTTTACTCATTGCCACCGAAAAGCTCGACGGGGTCCACATATTCGAACGGACAGTGGTCCTACTCTTATCAAAAGGCCCATCAGGCCCAACGGGCCTCATCCTCAACCGTCCATCCCTGATGTCGATCAAGGAGATGCGATCATCACCGTTGGACGTGGCGGGGACGTTTTCCGACCGTCCGTTGTTCTTCGGTGGGCCCATGGAAGAGGGTTTGTTCCTAGTGAGAGGGAATGAAGGGGTTGTATCAAGTGGGGTGTTTGAGGAAGTAATGAAAGGGTTGTATTATGGGTCTAAAGAGAGTGTGGGCTGTGCTGCTGAGATGGTGAAGAGAAATATGGTTGGGATTGGAGACTTGAGATTCTTTGATGGGTATTGTGGGTGGGAGAAAGAGCAATTGAGAGAGGAGATTAAAGCTGGATTTTGGACTGTGGCTGCTTGTAGCCCAAATGTTGTTGGGCTGGATACTGTGGGTAGTGTTGGGCTTTGGGAAGAGATTCTTGGGCTAATGGGCCAGAAAAAGGTCTGGTGACCCAACTGAAAGAAAGTACTGGCTGTCACTATTAATGGGCTTCAGCATTTTAGGGTTGCCTTTTGTATGAAGCTTGTATATACACTTAACTTGATGGGCCTGTGTATTGCCGGACTCTGACGTTTTCTTAAATTGTCTGTATAAACCGTCGGCCCACTATGAACATGTGATATACCCTCTAATTGTATGTTGCATTTTAATTTTAATGGAAAAAAAATAAAAATAAATAAATAAATAAAACCTATCATTCACGTGAAATCTATATAGTATATATAAATCTTATGTACAGTATATATTAAAGTTGGTGAGGAGGTTTATGGTATTGACATGTGGACAAACTATGGAGGATTTCGAACCGCTCCACCGAGCGGTTAGCTCCACCCGCTCCACCAAATGGCTCCGATTAGAGCCACCACATTGAATTTTGTGTTCGAAGGATGAGATGTGTCCGAGCTCGGTAGGACCTACAAAAAATTGAAATCATCTTAGCCGCACGGATGATGAGCTCGCCTATTTGGCCTTGATCGGAGCCGTTGGGTGGAGGGGTAGAGTTAAAATAGGTGGAGCGGTTCCGGGTCCAACTATGGAGAATGCTTGCATTTGGTTTGGTGATGCCACATCAATACTACCCTCATTAATAAGAGACTATTCAATTTTTTTCTCTTAGCTAATAATATTTATGACTACATAGGTTAACTATTACAGTTAACTATTACTTATGATACTAATAATTACTATAATAATTAACTACTCCCTCTGTCCCTAAATGAGTGTCCATTTTCAGGAAATTTTTGTCCCAAAATGAGTGTCCATTTTGATCATAACTATGTCCCTAAATGTTTTTTTTTCGAAAAAAAATTCACCGGTCTCTTTTTATTTGCAAAAACTAAATGTTTGTAAAGAGGATTTCAAGATTATATATGAATCTTGTCACCAAATTTTACAAAAAGTTATGTCCCTAAAAATGAAATTTGGACACTCATTTAGGGACAAAGGTAGTATCATAGTTAACTATAATAGATAATAGTAATAGTTAACTACTAATAGTAATTATTGCTATTATTAGTAAAAGCTAACTATAATAGTTACCCTATATAGTAACTAATATTATTAGGTCAATAATAGTTAGCTATTAATGATTAATTTAATTGTTTTATATTTAACTATTATAGTTAGCTATTAAATAAATTAAAAATTACTATTATTACTATTAATTAGTTAGAGTAGTAACTATTTATATTAATTATTACTATTAATAGTAGTATTAATTAATCATATTTTTTTAAAGAAAAATAACATATTTTTGTATTTCTAGGTATTATTGTATTCTAAATTCAGATCATATGTTTAATTATTATTTTTTTAGGCTTTTTTTATAATTTGAATTATAAGTGAAAAGTAGTTTTTCGTTCATAAAGTACAAAATATTCACTCTGTCTCAAAGAGTCACACTTTTCGTTTTAATGCATCCCAGAAAAAGTCTCAATTTCAAAAAAAAAAAAAAATGAATGGTGGTAGAACTCTTGCTCTGGGATGAAGAGAGTACATTTTTTGAGGAATGATATTTTCTTCAATATTTATTTAAAAGATATTCCTTATTTAAATAATATATTTTTCAAAATGTCATAACATTTTCAGATGTTTTAAAGTACTAAGTAAATTAGTTATTTTAATTTTAGTCTTTTTTATTAAAAAGTCGTCATTTTAACTGATAGGTGACAAAAGAAAAAAAAAAAAAAAAAAACACTTCATAAAACAATATGCCAACACATTGTGCACACGCATTGTGACTCATATTAAATTGAAAACTAAAGCACTGTTTAAGCGCGATTAACATGAGTGTTACCGTTCAGTTATTTGAAATATTCATACAACAAGCTTAAATGTACTTCTAAATTAATTAAGAAAATAATATTTGGTACAAACTATGTACAACATAAGCTATGAAAATGTTTAAATTAATTTAAAATATACATATACATACAAATAAAATTAATTGTTATGTTGATTTATCGAATAAAAATTAAAAGTAGCAAAATACAAATTAATTTAAATAATACATATACATACAAATTAAATTATTATGTTAATTTATGTCAAATAAAAGCATCAAAGAAGTAAATATAAAAACATTAGTGAAATAGATTCCCGTGCGGAGCACGAGTTATCTACTATTACCTCCGTCCCAGAGTAAGAGTCCTATTATTTTTGCTGTTAGCACGAAGGTATTTTGAGCAATAATTTTAGGTTATTTCAATTATTTTAATGAACATCTAGATATTGATATTGGTAGTACATATAATGGAGTATCAATAACAACTTTAAAATCTCCATTAGGATAATTAGATCAACATAAAATTATTGCTCAAAATACCTTCGTGCTAACAGTGAAAAAATAGGACTCTTACTCTGGGACGGAGGGAGTAGTATATATTAAAGTTGGGGGAAAATTACTGAACTATGCAACGTAGTGAGTCTTAAAAATCAATTAATGCAACGTACTGCTGATTTCTGGAAATAGACAATGTACTTACTTATTGTGTATCAAATAATGCAATGTACGAACAATGTAATGAATGGCGTTAAATTTGGCTAACAGAATGCTGACGTGGACGAGTTCAATGATAATATAACTATAACTCGTTATATAATTAACGAATTCAGCTATATTTAACGATCATAAACCCACCACTATCCCCTTCCTTATTTCCCCTTCCCCTCACTCCTCCATACATTCCGACCCCAATTCCCCACCCCCTCCATTTTTCTCCACCCCACCCCACCCCCACCCAAACCAATTACCCACCACCCAACTTCCCCGCTCTCCCCTACCCTCATCAAACTCTCGTCTTCTTCTCTCTCTCCCCAGCCCATTCTTCTATTTCTGAAAATCGGATGGATGAAACCCAGGTCTAAGATATTGAAACCCAGATTTATTTTTTGAGGAACTAGATCTTGAATTTCAATTCGTTTTTTTATGTTGATAATGATTTTTGAAGATGAACTTGGCCGGAATCGATGAAACCCAGGTCTAAGATCTCAAATTTATGGTTCAAAATTGCAGATTGTTTTTCGAAATTGCAGATTTATGGTTCGAAATTATAGATTTAAGTGGGTTTGTTTTTGGTGGAAGGGTTTCTCAATGAGTGGAGATAAAACAGAGATCAAATCGTTAGATGCGCCCTAAGTGCTTGACGAATTGCTTGTGAGAAAAAACAGAGGGCAGGCGTTGGTGCAGACACCGGTGGACTGCTGTTGGTGCCGGTGGTGATGGTGGGGTAGCCGAAGGTGGTGTTGATGGTGGAGTGGCGGGTTGAGCAGCCGGTGCTGGTCGGAAATGTTGTGGTGGTAAGTGGCGGAGGAGGGAGAAGGTGGGTTTGTTCAAAATTGCAGATTGTGGAAAAGCTTGTTAGTTTTCTTGGAGGAGTAAACAAATTTCGTTAATTTCTTAATGAAATTTTACACTTTTACCCCCCCCCCCCCAAAATATCTGACTTTGTTAACCAAATAATATTTCATATGCCACGTCATGATTTCGTTAGGAATTTAACGTCATTAATTTTAATTTTAGTATATTGCATTATTTGATAAAAACTTAGAAACTACGTATCTTAATGTCCGAACTATTAAGTACGTTGCATTAATTGATAAAAATCGACCACTACGTTCCATAAATTGGCCGTTTGGCCTTAAAGTTGGTGAGGAGGGCTATAGATTTGACATGTGGACATATTTTTAATAAAAACTTGATTTTGGAGAAACCACATCAATTTCTGCGTTAGAGGTGAAAGGAGTGACAATACGGACTCAATTTTGGGTGATCATGAAGAACGAAAAGTGTTTAGGACGAAAGCTAGATGGTTTGTGTTTGAAACAAAGTGAATGCGCAAGAAAGAAAATTGTTTCCCATTAATGGAACCACTTGTGACGCCACAATTTTTGGGGTCACCGTGTACGTACGAATATTTGGACTTTAACTTGTTTGCCTACGATCATAACACACTAAATAACACCGTTAAGGTCAAGGCTGGGTTTGATCCCAACTTAGACCATCGAGCATGAGAGTAAGACCTCTAAGGGAGTTAAGAACAAGGCGTGAAATGCTTAAAAGAGAATCAGGGTTCTCTGTGTGTTTAGTGTGTGTGTAGATTAAAGTATGATACCTGATGAGAGAGAATAAGACGTTATATATCTCTCAATTACCGTGCAATGGCAGTCTATTGTCTGGATAAAAGCATGGTCCAGATACCCACGTGGTCGCTCCTGGTTGGTGGATGAGACAACATGAAACCACCGCATGTCGCGATTGGATATAGATCGTACGGAGGGAAGCAGGTGGTCAGGAAAGCCCATCGGACATTTAATGCGATGGTACGGCTTGTCCGCTTTACACGTTACAAAGCTAGCCGAGGTTGTGACCTTATCGGTGGGGAACTCGAGAAGAGTGAGTTCGGAGCGAGAGTGCTTGCTCAGGTAGTCTTGCCAGGAGAGCTGGAAGGAAGACCTCGTCATACGAGCTCAGTGAGACCCGGGTTGGCTTCGGAGCTCGGGGTGAGCTTGATTCAAGTCTCTTTGCAGGTGGGCCGGTTGGACTCGGTTCGAACATCTGAGCCCGGTCTGCGAGATGAGAGCTATTAAGTTATTACTGTTATTGCACCATATAAAATAATTTATTACACTGTCACTGCGTAATTTAAACATTGTTTTAAAATGTGGCATACAATTTCTTAGGTATAGTTTCTTGTTTAGGAAATGGAGAAATGTTCATTTACTGCAATCCCTACATTTTAAAATATGTTGGAAATGGGTTTTAGAAATGTGGTTTGACCACATTTTGACCCGGTTTTCAAAGTGATTTTATTTTATGTAAATGAAAATAAGTTGCAAAATGAAAATCTACATTAAGTGTAGATTAGGAAAATGCATTTATTTACTCAAAACCATTTCCGGGTGAATGAGAAATTAATGCTCAAAGTGTGCAACTTTGATGGGTTTATGAAGAGTTGGAAATGTGGAAGCCATGTATCCCACATTGATTGGAAAATGAAAAAGATGAGAGTATTAATATAGCTCATCTAAGAAGGTTCCAATCAAGTGTGGACTTAGGCTTCCAAGCTTAAGTGGTCCATTGGGCCAACCATGCAAGCTAGTGGGTAAATGAGTTGATTTTGGGCTAGCCCAAAATTGACCCATTACCCGCGAAGGGCGGAATGGGCGGTTTAGGTTGCATTTTGCACTTCGCACGTACGCATCGGTCGCTGGGAGCTTAAATTTTTGGCAAAGATGGGCTCGGTGGTGGATCAACCCGTGGTCTTGGGTCGGTTAAAATTGGGCTCGTACGCATCGGTCGCTAGGAGCTGTGGAGCTTAAATTTTTGGTAAAGATGGGCTCGGTGGTGGATCAACCGGTGGTCTTGGGTCGGTTGAAATTGGGCTCGGGAGAGGACTGGGCCAGGCGCTGGAGCGGCCCACCCGAGAAGGTTCTGGTTCGGAAAGGCAAGGGTCACACCGGTTCAGTTGTAACCGTCGTGCGGACCCGCGTCTATTCGAATGGGCGGGTTGGGAGACTTGGATCGACCCAGTCGATCTCAGCCTTTAAATCAGATCTGATCCGACGGCCCAGAACCCACCAGACACCAATTTTGCCTATTCCCAAAAGGCTAATTGACTCTTCATATACTATATAAGGACCCCCCATGATTGTCAATTCATAAATTCAGTCATCAAGCATTCTATAGCAAGAATAGAGAGAGAGCATCTTGAAGCATAAAATTCCCTTCAAGTCCTGAAGTTCCAAACATTCAGATTTGTTCGCCGAGGTCGTTAATTTGGAGTGCTCCTATTAACGACAGTTAAAGTCATTGCATCTTACGAGAAGATTGCCAGTAACCGTTAGCACTTGTGCGAGGCAATTACTTCTTACGGAGACTGTGTCGAACACAAGCCTCGACTATTTTCCGTCCCCGATTGCATTTATTATTTTAGTCATTTTCAAGAAAACCGTTATTTTACATAACAAAATATTGACAAAATTTATATTTATAATTTATTTATTTTTTAAAAAATAATGGAGGTCTTAATTCATGATTCGTGGGTGGCTTCTTAATGAACGGTTACACTATTTTCTTCTCAATAGAGAAGGAATACTACAGCCATGTTTGGATCATGACTTTTATATACTCCCTCCGTCCCATTTGAATTATGACAAATTTTTATTTTGGGTGTCCCATTCGAATTAAGACAACCCAAAAATGAAAGTGTTTTATTTTATGGGACCCACATTCACACCCACAATAACTTTCCACTCATTATTCTCTACCCTACTTTCTCTCTCTTACTTTACTTTTCATACTCACAACACATACTCCACTAACACTTTTTCCTTAATCCTCATGCCCAACCCAAAAACCCTAATTTGAGTGGGACGGAGGGAGTATAATTATATTTTTATTAAGTGAAAATAAGAGTGACAGATCGGAAAAAGAGGGTTCCATAATCCACACTAAGTAGACTTTCATGTTTTACTTTAACTTTAATTTTAATCAAGTGTGACATTTTTATAAAGAAGCAATAGTATTAATACAATATAAATAGAATAGAATAGTATATACTCTATTCATCTAAAATATTGACAAGTTCATCATAAGTATTTATTAGGACTCGTTTGGTAAAGCTGTGCATTTAAAATTGAGTGAGAAAAAAAAGTTTTTTCTAATTAAGCGTCTCAATTGAGAGTTTTCGAGCGAAGCTTTTTAAAAATCTTGGTCAACTTTGGCCGCTCAAAATACCAACGTCCAAAAAATCTCCCTTTTAAAAAATTAATGTTTTTAAAATTGTGTACCGGACGAGTTTTCGAAAAAAAAAAAAAAAAAACTATGTAGAAGACATTTGCCATGATTAATGGATAGATAAAAAGATTCTCAAAAGTTAAGAAAGGAAAAAAATGGTTGAAACATCTAATCTAACTCCAAGATAAGCATATAGAGCTAAGGAATGAAATGACCTTTTTTACAAGCAAAGGAGAAAATAGACAAACAAACAAATAAAATAAAAACAATCTATGATACCCAACACACACAATAAAATCTACCTTGAATGTCCCTATCCACTTTCATTAACACCCAATAAATTAGTCAATTCGAGAAAACATCCACTCTACTTGTCCACGCGCTTTATTTGGTCTATGGATTCTCTAGTACGCCTTCTAGTACTTGGATTGAAATTTTCTCCATGGAAAAATTACATAGCATACCCTTGTAGATAAATGATTCTTCTCCATTACCCCCTTTTGAAAACTTTATTTAACACAAAGTTATTGAAATGGATGGTACTATTACTTATTAGTAGAGTTAGACTAGATGCTAACGCCTCTTATAGTTTTCAATAAGAATGACGCATACGTTGGTCCCTTCTCTTTCTCATTTTCTTCTCTAAAATCCATTTCTCAAAAATCTAATACGTGAATATGCCAACCTTTTGAGGTTTATGTATATATTGTGAACCGGAAATATATTATCATATCAGGTAAGGTACCCACCTCATCAAATAGATGGTTTCGCTACGATAGTTTGAATAATTAATATAGTCTGAATTATTAACAAATATATTGATTTACATGTGTATTGAAATATCATGTTATATAAATTGGAGTTATTCCATTAAGCGAATAAACCCGTCCAAGCTCTTTTGGTTTGTTTGCAATCACGTTATAATTAATTAAAGTAATAAGTATATAAAATAAAAATAAATAAGAAGATTATAAAGATGACTCAAAGAACTTAAGTAGAACAAGCCCTTAAGGGCTCCATATTCTTATGTCTGGAGTTTTTTGTGAGATGGTCTCACACGTGAGACGGGTCTTGTTGAGAGAGGAAATGATTTTTTTCCGTCCCTCCCATAAGAGGCAAACAATTTACTCTCTCAACAAGACACGTCTCACGTGTGAGACCGCCCCATACAAATTTTTATCTTTTAAAGAATTACTTTGTAAATGAACACTCATTTCAATTACGAATATTTTTTAGGAATAGATATCTATTTAGAAATGAACGGATAAATTACAGGAGGGGTGAAATAGAAACACATAAAGTTATAGGGGGTAGAGAGAGTCACAATCACTCCAATATGGCAAATGTTGAGGAAGCGCGTGAGGAAGGGAACACCCACTGATGAGGTCGGTTCGATACTTTTCGGGAACTGTTGAAACTGTGTTGTTTGTTGAAAGTAAAGTCTGAGGAATTTTTTACGAAAACACTTTCTTTTTCTTGATTTTTTTTTTTATCAATAACCACATTTAAATATTGGAGCAGAACACTCCATCCGTCCTATACTTATCGCTAATTATTTTTATTTTAAACGTTCCATATTTATTGTTACTTACCTAAAATGTTCACTTTTCTCTCTTCTATCCACTCACAACCACTATCCACTAACTTATTTTCTAGCTCCTATCACTCACAATACTTACTTTTTCAACATATTTTATTTATCCTCGTGCACTCTCATTTAATAGCAGTAAGTATGAGACGGAGGGAGTAAAAAAAAAGGAAAGAGGGGACAAATTAAATAAAAAGGTACTACATCTGTCCCACTTTAAGGTTACTTTCTTTTTAATCTGTCTCAATTTAAGGTTCTTACTTTACTTTATTGTCTAAAATGGAAAATGAGACCCACTTGTCATTCTCACAACAAAAACTCACTACCCACTTTCTCTTTCGCTACTTTACTTTTTATTCTCACAACATTTACTTTTTCTTAATCTTTGTGTGTAAAGGCAAACTAAAAACATTAATTTGGGACGGATGGAGTATTATTGAGTGTTACCAAAAAGCATGGAAGGTGGAGAGAATCTAGAAAATTGTGTGAGTAACAAAACAAATCCTTCAATTCCTCAAAAACCCATAAATCCTTTTTGAAATAAAATGAAATAAAATAAGGGTTTCTTTAATTAGGTATGTTGGCCAATTGGGAATGAAATGATTGAATCAAAGGGTGTGAGAACATTAGAATAAGTGGAGACCACATGTTAAGTCATTGTTCTTTGTTCTCATTTCAGTCATTTCAGAGAGAGAGAGAAAAAAAATTGATTTTAGAGAGAGAGAAAGAGAGAGAGATCTTATCTGGGATAGATCCCTTCTCGTATCTGATGATCAGAAAGTGGCCCAACAGATCAGATTTTATAATTTAAACTTTGTTTCTTTTTCTTTGATGGGGATGATCGTTTCTGAAGTTCTTTAATGTAGCACAGCTCATATTCTCCAAGTTGTTTTCCATGGAGGTTTATGGGATTGTGTTTTTTCTTCCAATTGTGTGAATTTTGAGGCATTTTTTTGGGAGCTCTGAAGAGGGTTTGAGGTATAATTTTATTTACTTGTTTTAAAATTAAATTTAATTTTGTTTTTAGTTTCACAATTTGGGGTTGTAGTTTAATTGTTCGCTTGATTGATTCTATGGTTCATTTTCCCTGTTTTCTCCCATCTATATGAGTGTGTGTTTGTGTGTGTGACTTGTTACTTCAATTTTCCGGCCACTTTTTGTTGTCTGAATTAGGCTAGTGCGTGATAATAGCAGTCATCCACTGTGCTTTTTGCTGTTGTTACTGCTAATTTGGGTTCTTGAGGATAATGGTTTGTCTGATTCAATGTTCATACTTTATACTATCTCCGTCCCCAAATTAAAGTCCATTTTTTGCTCTCGATCAGGAACAAAAACCGACATTCATTCCGGGACAACTTGAGTAGTATTTGGCATTAAAACCAAAATTAGAATGGAAAATAGTAAAGGAACCTGAAATAGTTGGATTAGTTTGATCAGAACATTAGCTAAAATAACAGGCTTATTAAGAGATAGCCAGTTGACTGGATTATTTTCATATCCATGGTGTTTATGCCATATTTAGCTGTTCATAGTAGTGATAATATTTCCTCAGTTTGAGTTAGGCGCGAAATGTTGGAGGCAAGACTATTTTTCCTTTTTCCAGATATTCTGAACATGAACCTTTTATTTACTTTCAAACGTCTTTGTTATTTGCTTATGAATTACTTGTATCCTTGTTAGATACATTTGAGCATTCTCATTAGCATTTGGCTTTGGTTTAATGTCCGCGGAATTGCAACATCTATGCATGTTACATATCATCATTTCTCAAGATTTAATGTTCGGATTTTTACGCAAATGAACTGGTAATAGTTGATAATTAATCTTCAATGTTGTGATTACATTTCCCTTATTTGCAATGTCATGCTAAAGTATAGTGTATATGAGATTACCACATCGATTCTTGTTAGATTCTTAATTTATCTGGTGAAGATTATTTGACTGAATTTTTGGTGCGTGTTTTCATTTTTTATTTTTTTCCCCTTTCACACAGGCCCTCTCTTCTTTGTAGAAATGGGAACAAAAGTACAATCTAAGACGTACTTTCCAGGATATCTTTCCATGAGAGATCTGAACAACAATACATGCAGTGGTATGTGGGACCTATATCGGGAAGACAAAACCTTGGAAGACAATCTGTATTCGTTCTTGACAAGGCCAGCCATAGATGGATATGCAGGATACGAGAAAGAACAACTGAGGCAAACTATTCTGAAGCAGGAATCAGTATTCAGGCACCAGGTTACATTTCTTTGCTTGTTGTTCATGTGCAAAGGATTAAGCACTTCTAAAGTCTAATGACGCATAATTTCTACTCCCTCGGTCTTAAAATGAACGTCCAAAAAATTTCAAATTTACTCTTGATCAAAAGCAAATTTGATTTTTTTTTTCTGGACATTCATTTGGGTCAGAGGTCGTATTTACATTTGATTTTAAATGTGTTTTCACCATGTCAGCTCCAAGAACTCCACCGGTTATACAAAAACCAGAGAGACCTGATGGATGAATGCACAAGAAAGGAGCTCCACGTCTCTTTTGAGAAGGGAAAGAGTACAACTCAGAGAAGAATGTTTGACCTAGAATTACCAGCTGATTTATATGATGAAGGGATTCAACAGGTGGATAGAATTCATGACTTGGCTGACTTGAATGAACCCGTCCAGGTTGAGGAGACATCTTTATCAGCCTCTCTTAATATTTTAAACAACAATGGTCGAGTTCAGGAGGAATTAGTAAGGCGGGATGTATATAAGAATACAAACTCAGGTTTCTGGTTATCACCCCAAGGGTTCTCTCAGAACCTTTTTGCAGGGACTGATGGTGGAATCCACCATAATTATAAGCATATGGAGAGCGAGGCAAAGATAAAAGAGCAGTCAACCTATAACCTTAAAGCCGGTAAGCACTTCAGACACCCCCCCCCCCCCATTTATATAACTTCCTACGTCCCATGGTGAGTGTCATATTTACTTTCTCACCGAGTCAATTTTTATTTAACCATACCCTTAATCTCTATATTCTCAATGCAAGTGCACATAAGGCTAAATAGTACTCCGTAGTTCACAATGGTGATTTCGGCAAGAGCAATGCTAGGGGTACAAAATAAAGTCACAAAATCTTGCTCACTATATGAGGTGACGATATTTTATTGGTTGCTGCGATAGTTGACTCGCCACATTCTAATTAAAAACACCAATAAAATCATTGCACCTAGTATTTTGTGAGCAGAATTTTGTGGCTATTTTGTGCCCCTAATATTATTCTTTCGGTAAATTCTGTTTTAGAAATGAATCTCATTTAGGGACAATGGACATATATAAAACAACACTCGTTTTATGGCCAGATGAATTATGGGGTGTTGTTTGGTTTGTATAACATATGTGGGTTGGTTTTATTTCATGAGGACTTCTATGTTGTACTTCCGTTGAGTTGTAACTTGTGACTAATAATTGGATTATGTTGCTTTCTTTTTCAGCGAGCACCATATCCCTTGATCGTACTTATTCTTCTACCCTGTCAAACTCGGTTCAAGTTGAACCTGTGAAAGCCCGAGAGTCTTTTCCTTTTCCTGTAACCAATCAAGCTAAGATTGAACCTCAGCGAAAAAGGACAATTTTTGGTGTAGAAATATCAGAAGGACCCCACCAACCGTCTTTCAATGCTTCTCAAGCACCCAATTTGCACATTTTAAATCCCATATCTAAAGTGGTCAAATCTGATTCAATGAGGCAGTACCCTGAGTTTCTTGGAGGCAAGATGCATCTTAGTAGCAGTACTTCAAGATGTATTCCAAGCTCAAGTTCTGAAGTTCCGCTCCAAACTGACAGTTTTCTTGGCACTATATCACACAGGAAACGGTTACGGGACTGCTCATCTTTTAATTTTGGTTTTTCAAGTTTCGTCACATCCAAGAATTCAGGGGCTGAACATTTTGTGCATCTCGATCCAGCAGAAAACTGTAATGTTTTAGAGTGTGCCAATTTGATGCCCCCAGATACCCACAAAGAGGGTAATCATGAGAGAAGTTTACCTTGGCTTTTGGCTAAGCCACATTCTTGTGCCGAACAAATTAATGGAAAGGGAAATGTTTACCAGATGAATTTGGACTCTTTGCAGAATCATTCTCCGCAGTTTTTCAAGAAGGCTGATATTACGAAGGGTCCCGCACAGGTACCGAGTAAAGATTCAACATCAATATGTGCGCGCGATCCTGAATCTGCAAAAATAGAAACTAACAAATGTCAGAGTGTTACAAAGATTCTTGGGTTTCCTGTCGGTGGTGGGCCCGAAATCTTCAATCCTCCAAGCTGTTTCTCCAAGTCAAGTGATCACGAGTCAAATGCTGATGAATCAAAGGGACTAAACAAGTACATTTCTGGTCTAAGACATCACATCGACTTGAACATGGCATTGAACGAAGAAGAGCCTCAAATGGCACCTTCTTTTTCCAAAGCTGTTGTGAAGATTGCTACTACAGAGATAGATTTGGAGGCTCCAGCCGTTCTTGATTCTGAAAAACCCGAGTCTCAGAAAAGCAATTCTTTGGAGCCGCCTCCTAAATTGCCTTTAAACAGCTCGACCGATTCAAATGAGGAAGTTGCCAAAGTTGCAGCGGAGGCTATAATGACCATCTCGTCCTTATCTTATCAGTCAATGGAAGCTTCAGCTAGTGATTTGCTCCTATGGTTTGCTGATGTAGTTTCTTGTGAAAAAGTCAATGTCAGTCAAGGTTTGGTCAAACCTGACAATGTCTTTGATGAAGAAGACTCCATTCCTGAAGGCATGGATGAGTTTGAGTTCATGACATTGAAGCTGAAAGATACCAAGGAAGAAGAAGAGTACTGCTGCTACAAGCATAATGTTATCGAGAACGAGAATGGTGGGGTCCATTCAATAAAACGTCCTCGTCGGAGAGGACAAGGAAAGAGGGGACGGCAGAAAAGAGATTTCCAAAAGGATATTCTGCCTAGTCTAGTTTCTTTGGCAAGGCGGGAAGTGAGTGAGGATCTTCAGACATTTGAAGAGGCGTTTACTGTTATCGGTGATCCATGGCAGTCGAGTATATCAAAGAGGAAAGCTGCTAGAAACGGGAGGGGGAAGAAGCGATTAGTGGACCCCACTCCTGCCCGACCGCCCCCAACAGTGCAGGCTAGTTGTAGAGAAGTGGCGATGGAGGAGAAAGTTCTTAGTGGTTGGGGAAAGAGGACGAGGCGGCTTCCAAGACAGAGATGCACCAATGCTAGTCATGCTCTTGCTTTGAAGTGTTGAGTTGTGGGGGTTTTAGTGTTTGCCGGAGTAATGGCGGCCATTTGACGCCATTGTTGTGCTGTACATGTATATGTAGACTTGTTGTATGGTGTTCCTCCCTACTGAATTTATGACAAACTATTTGTTGATCATAGATAATGTTTCTCTTTCTTGGTGGGATGAACATCATTATCATTTTGAGTACGTACAATTCATGATAAAACAACTTAAAAGGCTCGTTTGTCAAAGCTGATGGCGGATGGCTGACGACTCATAGCTGATGACTGAAGTTTATAGCTGAAGCTGATTGCTGAAGGCTGATGACTTATTGCTAATGGTTGATTAATTGAATACTGTTTGTTTTGGCTGTTGAAAAATGGTTGACGATAATTACTAGTTGAGAAAAAAAAATCTTTTTAACATATTGTAAAGGTATAATGTAAAGACTTTATTAATATACGAGAAAATGATTGTTTCATTAAAAAAATACGAATTAACGTGTACATTTATACTAACTATACCCCTGATATTTATGATGATCAAATGTAATTTAATATGAGCAAAATAAATAAAAAATGTTATAGGTAATAAAAATTAATAAAGGTCCTTTTTGAATTGACGATTTCCTATATTTTTTTTTTTTTGTATATTATGCATTTTCATTTAAAATTTAATATTATTGTAATGAAAATATAATAACTTAGCAAAGTTAGTAGCCAAACATGTAATTTGCTTGAATTGCATTAAATTTTTTAAAATAAGAAAAAAAATAATCTTCAAGCAACCTGAAGCTTGCATATGAAAGAAACCAAAAAAAAAAATAAAAAATGTTTTAGCCACACGTAGATAACAGAGATTGAAATGGGTACCTCTGGTTGAGAGCGTGTTTTACACAAAAGCTCAGCTACTATTTTGCTGCATTTGGCTTTGGCTTTTTTTGTGCAATAGTGAGTTTCTACTTTACTTATCGACTTACTCCAATTAAGTGAAAACACACACTCTAATTTCGGCATAATAGTTGAAATCATAAATCAGAAGCTCCCTCCAATAAGTGAAAACAAACGAGCACGTAGGGTAGGGCTGATATTATGATCACATCATTTAAAAACATGAGACGTTAATCACTTATTCTTATGCGTTTTCTCCGGCTATTGATTATACGTTTTCCTTTTTAGCCTCTCATAATAAAAGCATAATATAAGCGTTGCATTTCTAGATAGGAAGTTATGTACACATCCATCAAATTAGTTTGTACGCTTAATAAAATTAATAAAAGACAATCTAATTCAAAAATAAGAATTTTAAATTGAGGATACTCACTCATATCATTTCTTAGATTATAATTTATATTTATATGTTCACTCGGACACCCACCTTATTATAATTAAATCTTATTACGTATTCTTAATACACCACCTTTATTATTATTATAAATCCAATTACGTCATCAGCATATATATGCAAGACACGTGATTATTTAACAAATTTTTGTTAACAGTTTTGTAAAAAATTCATAACTGACAAACGTTATTGAAATTAAATTTTATATTGACAAAATTAGAATATCATATCCGAATTCACATTCTCTAAACTTTGAACCTTAACTTAACTTGTCTTTCTTTTGCCGTTAACTATGATCGAAAAAATAAAAAAACGTGCACAAGGAACTTGTCTCTGGTGGCATAGAGCTTGGGCGTTTCAATAGGGGTGGAACTTGTAATAGTAAGGACTATAGATCTGTAATAGATTCCATATAAATTTGTAAATGCTGACAATTACCTTGAAATGAATGATATGTTACAACTTAAAAAAAAAAACAAAAAACTATACGATAAAATTTAAAGAATGAATAAATTTAAACTATGGGGGATGCATTTGAATTTCACCAAAAGGTCGGGCAGATATCGAAATTAACCAACTCCTCTAAGCTCCGGCGGCTGATAAGCAAATTCACACAATAAAAATGGAAGCCTACGACATCATAATTTTGGGCGCCTCTGGTTTCACCGGAAAATATGTTGTCAGGGAAGCTCTCAAACATCTCAATTCCCCTTCATCTCCACTCACAACCCTAGCCTTAGCCGGCCGGAATCCTCCCACGCTCTGACTTGGGCCGCACACCCAAACCCACCACCACCTTCCATCCCCATCCTCAAAGCAGACACGTCTGACGCAGCTTCCCTCTGCCGTATCGCTTCCCAAACAAGGCTCATCCTCAATTGCGTCGGCCCATTTCGTCTCTATGGGGAGCCTGTGGTGGCTGCATGTGCCGGTACTGGTTGTGATTATCTTGACATTTGTGGGGAGCCGGAGTTTATGGAGAGAATGGAAGCTATGTATCATGACAAAGCGGTGGAAAGGGGGTCTTTGGTGATTTCGGCATGTGGGTTTGATTCGATTCTGGCGGAAATTGGATTGCAGTTTAATTCTAGGCAGTGGGTTTCACCGGCTGTTCCGAATCGGGTTGAAGCTTATTGAGCCTGGAGTCTGATAAGAAAATTGCTGGGAATTATGGGACTTTCAGTCGGCAGTACTGGCGGTGGCTAATGCTGACAAGTTGCAGGAGTTGAGGCGGTCCAGACCCAGAAGAACCCGGCCTCTGGTATGACAATCTTGCCTGTGTTTGAAATTTGATTGTATTTTGCATATTCATTGCTTTTCCGTATAATTTGCATTTTACATATTAATGTTTGCTCTTGTATTGTTTATTGTTATGTTGAAAGTTGCTATGGTCTTTGTAGTCTACATGAATCCTATCACACTAAAGTGCTGTTTGTGGGCATTTTTTAGTGAAGAAATGATAAACAGTGGTTTTACTTTTCTATAAACAATCTTAAGGTTCCAAGATTTTTTGCCCTTTCTCGGTTTCACACTAAAGTCCTTTCTGAATGTGCGTGGAGTTTTTTCCTTTCTCAGTTATCCGGTTGAGATCTATCGTTTGCCGGAGAACCATATTTCTTTTTGTCAGCTTTTGATTTGTTGTACTGATAATTGATTGAAAAGATGTAAAATGTTCATTTTACATGATATGGGTCCTTTTGGTCACACTTAACATCCTTCTCTTGGGCGGGGTTCTGTTCATATGTAGAGATCCTGGTCCTCCTCCCAAAGGACCAATTATAGAATACCAGAAGAAGATTGACTTTGGGCTGTAAACCTACCTTCTGCTGATTCTATAGTTGTTCGAAGAACACTTGCTTTCCTGACAGAAAATCCTGGGGCCTTCCTGGAGTGAATGAGAGTGCTGAAGCAGGTTAAGAAAAGGGAGTCCTTCTGGTCCACAGTCAAACCCGCTCACTTTGAAGTGAAAGCAGCGACCAAGGGCCTTCTGGGAATTTTCGGATTTATCACTGTCGGAATGTTCATTGGGCTTTTAAGTAAAATGGCTTTTGGCAGGTGGCTTCTCCTTAAGTTCCCGTCGGTTTTCAGTCTTGGGATCTTCAGGAAAAATGGTCCGACGAGGATGAAGTGGCTAGTGCTTCATTTAAGATGTGGTTTGT
>JAOWBW010003459.1:0-29580 GCA_026119855.1 Campanula takesimana
CATGAGGAGAGCAAGTTTAGAGGAGGAGGCCATGTTAAGGTGGGTTGTGTTGGGATGTGTTTGTTTTTAATTGTTAGGTGTGCTTCTTCAAAGGCTTATGACATGCAAATTTATAGGGACTTAAAAGAGCTAGTTGGGAGGGCATTTTGGAAATAAAAATTTGCAACCCTAGTATAGGTCTCTGACCACATGTGAAGTCAATGAAGGAGAAACATTATTCATCCGGAATGGGATTATGCTCTTGTTATTATATTCTCTTATGAAACAATATTTCTCCCTCAAACTCATTACTATCAAATTTTATTGTTATAGTGTAAGATCTTAGGTTGACATTGCCCCGGAACATAGTTAATCTCATTGGCGACTGTGGTACCAATTTCTCGTGTTCCTTTTGTTATTACGTTCATTGTCGTTCTTGCTGCATTGTGGTTTAATTTGCATACTCCATCCGTCCCGCTCGAATTAAGATTCTTGGTCAAGTATTTATACTTTGACCAACAATTGAAGAAAAATAGTTATCTTAATGAAAATCTAAAATTGTAATTTAGTTTATTATTAATCGTGATACAATAACAATTTTTAAATTTTTATTAGAATCATTATTTTTTCTTCAAATTATTGGTCAAAGAAGAAATTGTTTGACCAAAAATCCTAATTCGAGCGGGACAGAGGGAGTATATAAATATATATATACTCTATAATATTATATATATATATATATATATATATATAATATATATATATATATTATCTTGTGATTAGTTTGTTTAGGTTTTCGAAATGCCAATACACTTTTCACATTTTCTACAAAAGGGTGCTTCTTTAATTGTAACTTAATGAAATTGCACATTTTTTTTTTTGGGACGGAGAAAATATATTTTTGCGTGTGTGGTAGGTTTTTCTTATCATCTTATTACTTTATACCAACATGCTAGTGCCTAGTTGTTGCTTCTTTAAGTTGACAATACTCGTTATTTCAAAAAAAAAAAAAAAAAAAAAAAAAAAGAGTTGACAAAAATGAAGCACATTCTTAGACCGCAATAGAGTTAGAGTGGGACCCTCCTCCATACCAAAGACTTTTAGGCTTCACCCCACATATGTGCATGCTTGAGAGATTTATTTCCCCATTTTTTTTTTTTTTTTTTTTTTTTTTTCTCTATTCATTCTACCATATTGCAAACTGTTTACATACAAGAAACTAGCCCCATAAAAATACTCCCTCCGTCCCAAAAGATAGTCCACATTTTTTCGTTGTTACTACAAGTGAACTTTGAGCAGTTATAAATGCTACTTATAATTATGTTAATGTGAATCTAAAAATTGATATTATTAGTATTTATAATGGTGTATCAAGAACAATTTCAAAAATTTCATTAGAATATTAAAAGTAGCCTTAATTATTACTTAAAGTTCCTTCGTAAAACCCATAAAAATAGGGGGACTATCATTCTGGGTACAGAGGGAGTATGCTCCATCAAACATACATTAATTAGGAATAACTATACTTTTTATGCGATGTAATACATTCAGAAGAAAAAATGTCACAAAAGTCCTCTGAACAAGAAAAATTTCTTAACTAGGACATGCATTTTAGTTTATTTCCTCGGGTCCTCTGATGGAATGTTTATTTCCATTAGTTCCATAGTTTTTTTTTTTTTTTTTTTTTTTTTTTTTTTTTTAATGAAATACGTAATCTCAATTACCCCTCCCCCCCACCCAACCTTAAACATGCTAACCCTCCCCTCGTACATTTGCGTTTCCCCCTCTCTATTACTGTGATTAACGACCATCTCCTCTGCGTCCTCCTTCTCTAGTGTGCTCCTCCTCCGCCGCGTCCTTCCTTCTCCTCGGCCTCTTTGCCTTCCTCCCGCTCCCCCAGCACCAATGCCCCCTCTCCTCCAGATTTCTTCTACTGGTTGCAATCCATCGGGTTTGAGTGAAATCGATCACGTTTGGCTGCTGGTTCTAGTTTAGGGTTTGTGTTCAGGTTTTTTTCCACCCTCTCTCTCTATCTCTCTCTCTCTCTCTCTCTCTCTCTCTCTCTCTCTCTCTTCATAGTTTTGTAATTCAAAATTTTGAGCAATATTAGAGAGAGAATTGGGTTTGGGCTTAAAATTGTAGTCTGAGTGGTATTGCACGCTCGTGCACTCACACAATAGTATCCCCCAATATTGCATACCCAAAATTTAAAACCAGCATATATTATTTATGCATGGAGACGATAGGAGTTTTAAACCTAGTCTAAGGAGAAACCCAAAATTACAAAGTTCGGCCCAAGGCATATTTCTTCTTTCTTTTTTTAGATTTGGCTCCACAACCCAACAAAATACCCATCATATGATTCTAGAATTGAAGATCTATATAAGGCAAGGTAACATCCTAATACTAAAGATTAAGTTTTTTAAAGTCTAATTAGTTAAGATCTATCCAACGAGTCGTCATACAATAAATACCAATCTTGTTTTATTTTAAGAAGATGGTTTTCATGCAATGAATTTAACACAATTTTGTTTTAAGTATACCTAATTCATAAATCAATTTTCTTTGTTCAATCCACAAAATATTGTGGTCTCTTTAACGGCGAATTTACTATGATATAGGTTCGTAAGGGGATTTGCGTCACGTAATAGTGTTGTAACTTGTAAACCTAGTCATTTGCGAAGCTAAATTGTTCTCATTGTTTAAAATAAACACAAATTACAAACGTTTACTAAGGGATAGTCCAAAAAAAAGCTTAACGTCTATGGGATTGTATTCAAATTGTTCTCATTGTTTATTTGCTAAGCTAAATTGTTCTCATTTGCTAAACTAAATTGTTCTCATTGTTTAAAATAAACACAAATTACAATATCATACTAATGTGGGAAAGTGTTTGTAAACCTAGTCATTTGCTGGAGGGACAATTATATCTATTAGTTCAAAAGCCCAAATCCTACATAGGCATAGTCCCAAAAAAGCTTCAAGACCACCGGGACTAAGGGATACATTACCCAATGCCTATAAAAGGGCTCCTCTCCTCTAAAACCACCTCTTTTTTTCTTAGCCTTCCTCAGAGCCTAAACAAAATCATTTCCCAAAAAATACACTTATAAGTGCATCTTGGCAAAGCTTAACACATGTCTCATTGGCTAGTCAAAACCACTTAACAAAAACTCACACTTGTGAACTTTCTCTTTTATTTTTGTGCTTTGCAACAGCACCCTTACTAAGTGATCTAATTAAGGAATTTTCTAGTAAATGAACGTGGTTATATTAACACAGTTGTTCATAGAAACAATTGTGAACTTAGGAAATGAAAGTGGTTGTATTAACACAAAACCAAACAAGCCACTCTGGTCAACGACCAATTTTGATAACAAACAATGAGAACTTATCAGTATTCACTAATCTTAAAAATGACAAAAATATCCCGTTAACGTAATCACATTAGGCCAAACTGGTTCATTCGAGTCACTTATTTAATAACGTCTTCCACAAATTCAATATGAAGCACACAAAAAATTACTCCCTTCGTCCAGAAAGATAGTCCACTTTTGACTTTTGATGGTCAATACAAGTGAACTTTGACTAAATATAAAATGTCAATCTAACCATCCTTGTGAAATTCTAAAACTTGTTATTGATTAATCATCAAGTGATTTATCAATGACAAATTTTAAAATTTCATTGGGATGATTAGATTGATAATAATCTTTGGTCAAAGTTGACTAAATATAAAAGAGTTTTGAATTTCAAAAGTCTTCCCGCCAAAAAAAAAAAAAACGCATAATAAAATCATATCCTTCCAAAAAATTCATGAAATTTTGAAAACCCTAAAATTTCGGAATATTTATTCTTATCTAAATATAAGCCTCAATTTAAAAAAAAAAAGAATATTTAATTTCGGATCACTCACTGCCAATAAAAAAAAACTTACCTGATTTGGCCAGCCCATTCTTTTTGCATATGTTTTTTTCCCACAGCCATATAGATTCCTCTGAAAAACGAAGAAAACCCTAGCGTCTTTCCTCCCTGCAGACTATTGATCGGTGAGTTCTTTTCCATATTCTTCATCCAAACCTTATTTCTTGTGCTCTGTTACTTTTTCCTTGACTCGATTGAACTGTAATATTTGTATATCTTCTTTTTCTCTGCTGAATTTAGTTTTTTGTAATTCCATTGATTTCAATCCTCGGGATGATTCCTTTATATCAACTGGATTTGTGGCTCGGAATGATGCATTTTTTCCAAAGAGAACGGAATGATCCTCTTCTATCCATTGACGTGGCTCGAGTTGAATCTGCGTTCCTGGATGAAGCACAAGAAGAGGAGAGTGATGATGATCCGTTTGCAGATGATGAAAAAAATCGATGAACAGCTTGAATTGATTCTATTCATCTCATCTGCCTCTTATGATTCATCAAATGAGGAGCTTTTGTCATCTATAAAGACAAAAGTATAATCTTTCACAAAACCCTTTTCAGAAAATGCTTTAGGTGTTGTACAGTACAACATACCTATGCGTTGAGATGTTGTACAGTACAAGACCTTGAACAAATTTCCGTACAAACATCATCTGAAAGTAGAGTGCACAGTGATAACAAAACATGGGTAAAGCTAAAGATCATGTTTTTTTTTTTTTTTTTTTTTTTTGTCTAAGGTGGTTTGTTCAATCTTAATTTACCTCAGTGCCATCTTCTTAATTTAACTCATTGCCATCTTTTAATGGTTTTATTTTTATTTATTTATTTTTTTATTTTTTTTTTGCTGCAGGTTCTTCCTTTTCATTCCAACTCGCCATGGAAGCTTCAATTTTCGCACTTAAATATCTCCATAGCCGGGTTGTTCTTCACACACTCGACAGGGCTTTCACCAAAGCCAGTAAACCAGAGCCATTATATGCTCTACCTAATAATAAGGTAACCGGACAATGCATTTTCAAATAATGATTTTTGCAAACATTCTTAAGCACGGAAATTATTGATCCAGATTTAACTTTATTTATGAATTACAGGAAATGACGGTAAACGGTCGGGTGATCCTTTTTTTTTTTTTTTTCACGTTTGCTACCAGTCTAACTTGGCCAGAATTCACAGAATTTTTTGAGAAGACAGGCTTGAAACTACAAGATAATCCTGATATTTTGCTTCAGGTTTTTACAGTCAAATTGAACGAACTGGTCAATATATTAAAGAAGAAAAACTATTTTCTTATTTCAGTACACGTAAGTAATTTTTTATATAGATAAGCTTTAGTGTTTATTTTTACTATCATTGTCTATGAATTTATTTTGTATAATTAAATAGTTTAGTTTAATGATACATTATATATAAATAAGGGTTTGATGTGCAAGGTGTTTGAGAAGCGAGGACTTCCCCATGCTCATATTCTTCTTTTTGTCAACATTCAAGATCAATCCCGCATTACCCATGTCGCCAACACGGAAGATTCACCGTTAGTCTAGAATAAACGTTAGCCAATATTTGTTTTTTTTATTTTAAACAAACTTTATTTTTTGTTCTCGAAGTGTTCTCCTTTTATGTAACTTTAAATATTTATTAATGAATATTTATTTTAAATAAATACAGTACGTGGGTTATTCAATTTAATGTGCTTTTATTTTTTGTTTTGGCGATCCTAGATTCAAACATTTCGGAATGGATTCCGTTAAAAAAAAATCTTATGAAAAATCGGTTGATAAATCTCTTAGTATAGGTATGATTTTGATTTTCAATGACAAATTCCAAAATAAAATAAATAAATAAATAAATAGTGGACACAAATGTGATGATTAGATTTTGCTGATAAATCAAAACTTGAAAAATGTTTCCGTTTTTGTTACAAACTTTACAACTTGACTTTTTTATTTTAACTCTCTCTCTCTCTATCTCTCTCTCTCTCTCTCTCTCTCTCTATCTATCTATAAGATTAAATATACTGCCTATTTTTAATTTTTTTTTTTGAAAAATATACAACCTAATCAAAAATTCAAAATGCTTCTATTGATAGAAATATCCAAAAAATATATCCTACCTTTTTAACCTAATATTCGAATGAATCAAGATATGCATATAGATTTAGATTTCAAATTTAAAATCCTCATAATTTTTTTTTGAAGAGTTGTTGATGATTACTTAATTAAAAAAAAAAATCATCTCCTAAAAATTCGGCAATCCTAGATTCAATTTCGGCTGATTCCGCTTTTAAAAAAAAAAAACAGCCGTCTAATTCAAATTTTGCGGAATGGATTTTGCTGAGAAATTAAAAAACAATGATTTCGTTTTGATATAACTCATTTATATATAAAAAATAATAATAAATAAAATAAACAAAAATGAAAATCCTAGATTACTCAATTAAAAAAAATGATTTCGTTGTTGATGATTACTCAAATTTTGCGGAATAGAACAAGATCTGAATATATATTTAAATTTGAACTTTAAAATCCTCATAAAAAAATGATTTCGTTGTTGATGATTACTCAATTAAAAAAAAACGTCTCCTAAAATTCGGCAATCCTAGATTCAATTTCGGCTTATTCGGTTCAAAAAATAAAATAAAACAGCAATCTGTAACAAATTTTTCGGAATGGATTTTGCTGAGAAATTAAAAACAAAATTATTTTGTTTTTGATATAACTCAATTATATATAAAAAAAAAAGGTAAATTCAAATTTGTCCAACATTTTCAATTCCAAATAACTAAATTGTAAATAAGTATTATATACTGTTAGAGAATTTAGGGTTTAGGGTAATTGATAATCCTGGATATTGATTGAATCGTGTACAATCCACTATCCGAGTAAAGTATTTCGACCCTTTAAGCCTAGGTTTCACGAAATCTTCACTGGGATAAGACAATCAAAACAATCTGTATCTTAGGCCAAGAAAACAGATCAGAAACTTAGAGTATTATTAGGGTTTTTTCGTTAATAAAACTGAGATACAAAATCAGGTTATAAAGAGATTGCAGTAAAAGAGCATAATCAGTTGCACTGTTTACAGTCATGATTGTTGGCCCAACAATCATAATATTTAACTGATCATGTCTCTTGGTTTTTGGCGGGTTTTGGTGGGGAAACTGGCGGGAGATTAATTGTAGTACCAACAATACCGGGCGCTGCCCCTTGACCCCGCAAGGGGGCGCAGCCCCCTTGACCCCTGCTTCTTTATCGTGGTCGAAAACATATTGACTCAAAATGAGTGTGTACTCCACACTTTCCCTTACTCATATCCGAGCCTAATATGAGATCGCACTGGTCTCTAGTAAATCTAATTACATAAAATCGTTGATGACACTAAAATCACCAACATATACTATGGTTAGTATTCTAAATAATTTTCATAATTCAGAAATAAAATAGTTTGAAATCTTCGTAATTCAGAAATAATGTAGTTAAGGATATGATTTCACAATTTATTCTTATCTTAACTTAGACCCCAATTTCCTAACCTAATATAAACATTTTTGATAACACAATTCTCTTTGAAAAATTAAAGTACGTGAGACAAAGAGAAAGAGGACGCCGCCGCACCACTCCTGTCCACCACGCCACTGCCACCTGCGTCACCTACGTTGAAACAAGGTATGACTCTCTGCTTCACTTCCGCACCGGCTCTCTATCTCCTACTCGCATCCATGCATTGTTTTCTCTATTATTTATAGATTTATATTTTGTTTAATAAGGTTTAAGAATGCGACCTCAGTCTCAATGATTTTTTCCTTTGACTATTCAAATTTAAGATAATCAAAGGAAAGTATACTTGTGTGGGGAACTATGTTTTTGTAAAGATTAAATCGTGAGATATACATTATGTGAAATATTATCAATGAAACAAATAACTGTTACCCATCACCAAAAAATTAATATATTTTTTAATTGTTATGACAGTTAGTAGAATCAAATCTATAGTAGAAAAAGAAATCTGTACTCTACCAAACTGTTACATAAATATGCTCTTAAGATATGTTCATGTATATGATTTAATATAGTACTACTTTTTTCGTCTCAAAATATATAACTTTAAATTGTTTTAAAAGTCAATCAAGACTATCATTTTGTGTTGAAGGGAGTGTATTAAGTTAGTCTTCTATTGAGAGTTCTTTTCTTAATTTTTTTTTATATTTAAAATTATATCACAAACAATGGAAACTTTGATATTTGACTTAATTAATTTCAGTGTCAGTGTTCTTTACTATAACTTCTTTCATAAATAAAGTGCTTCTCTGTTTAAGTACTATAGTTCATATACAACATTCAGAGGCTGTGTGTTGTGTTATATAGAACCCCCCCTCCCCCAATTTACTGAGTTGAGCCCCTTCCATGCTTCAGTCAGTTGTACAGTTCAACTGATTAAAGCATGGAGTGGGGTCAACTCAGTCAAAGGGGGGGGGGGGTTTCTTCAATATCTAAGAATGAACTTCTGTTAATCAAGGAACCCCAACAGGTAAGGTTTTTTTTTTTTATTGGAAGTGAGTGATCCGAAATCAAATTTTGTAAGTTCTCCTGTGAGTTCTCCTGTGATTGCAATGCTGCCTGAACCATTTTTAGATTCAAAAAAACCTTACCTGATTTGGCCAGTGAGGTTATTCTTACAAAATTTTATTTCTAAGGCCTAATGAACTTGGACGGGACTGACATTACAATATTCTTTTTGATAAAACAAAAAGAATATTTAATTTCGTATCACTCACTGCCAATAAAAAAAAACCTTACCTGATTTGGCCAGTAAGGTTATTCTATATCATTTTCAGATATAGAAAAAGTGTTAAATTGACTAACTGACCTGATGCTGTGAAACATCAAACACGGAAACGGTTCCATTGTAAAAAATCATCAAAGGATCAGATCCAGCGTTGTTCTGCTCCCTACTGAAAAATCAAGACATTAGTTATATCAAAACAACAAAACTCGATCTCAACTTAGTCTTTTTACAAGCGTAGGCTATGTGATTTCATTTTAGGCGTTCAAGGAATTATCCACTTTATCCAAATGTGTACCTTCTTAAAATGAAACTGATTATAGTACCAAGCCAAGCTAGACTTCAATGCAGTAGAAATAAATGCGAAGGAATAAATTGACAAACCTTCCATCTTGCCTAAAACCCTCTTAACAGCACCAACACAACCTCCACATGACATGCCAACCTTGAGAACAACGGTCTGCAAACACAAACGTGGATTAACAGCAAGTAACATGTATCATTTAAGTGCAATGTATGCAAAGTATGAGAGGTTTTAACACATTTTGAAAAACTAAAGATTTTAGAACACGAGGATTTGCTGATATAGGGGCTTATTTTAGGTTCTGGGCATCAGAACAACTTATATGCGTAGCTTAAAGTTTGGACGAAGATCTTAAGACTGACGCCTTACTAAATCTTTAATAAATAGTTATATATAAAAGCAAAGAAGACCAGGGGAGAGGGGAGGAGAGAGCCAACCAAGGAAGGAGAGGGAGTGAATTGGGCACTAAATTAACTTAATTAAGGGTAGTGATTGAAAAGTGGACTTAGATTGTTGACTACATAGATCTTGCTTTTCACCATCTGAATCTGCAATGACTGAACTATAGGTTAGTGTGTGCTCAGTTGCTTATATATTTCATTAACTTAAAACACAGGTGATGGCTACAAGTCGAATGATTGCTGTCAAATCAATTGGCAAGAAAACTAAACAATCCAGCGTTAATGTCCTCATATTACGCCAATGGGAGCTGATTGGACAGTACGGAAAAAAATCAACTGAAGTGATATTGGTTGATCAGGAGGTAATAGATCTCATATATTTATTTCCACAAGTTATTAGTATTTCATTAATTAATTAATTAATGATATTTTATATTTTATACAGGGATCTAAAATCCAAGCAACGATCCCTAGCAAATTGCCTTCCCAATTTATAAAACAGTTTCAAGAAGGCAAAATGCTAAAGATTTCAAAGTTTGGTGACGAAGAAAACTGCGTTCAACCAAACCAAAAGGCGATACTAAATCACAAATGGAAACTGTGTATGAGTTTGGCTACTGACGTGTCTGAATTCGACAAGTATGTCCAAATTCCAGATAACAGTTTCGAGTTCACGCCTTTTCAAACAATTGGGAGTTTGAATTTGGATTTTGTAGTCGGTGAGAACTATACATCGCATATATTTTTATTTTTCCGATCTTATATAGATTATCTTTATACAGGTAAAACAAAAGTTACTACTATGATATTTACTAACATTTGATGAATATTTGCTAGATGTGATTGGAGAGGTTATTTTACCTCTTAGAGATTTTTGAGTTTGTGCAGAAGTTTAATGCTAGAAAGTTAGATGTTCAGCTGATTGATAATGAGTATGTGTTTCAAAATTTTTATTCTTTAAAGGTTAATTAATATATTTTGTGACTAATTAAGATATATTCTATAATTACTTTCTACTATTTTGACTGTGGAAATGAGTTGACTGCCGTCCTGTGGGCCTCATTTGGAGATAAGTTAAAACAGTATATTGACAATAGGGGTCAAAATGAGGAAGGCCCCAGTGATTTTGGTTTTGCAGTTTGTAATGCTATCTACATACCAAGGTATCTTTTACGTAGATTTACTTAAACTGCAATTACGTTTCTGATGCAAGTCTTATTAACATGTGAGTGAATTTTATAATCTTTATACAGGTAAAACTAAAGTTAGTACTATGAAGCATGCTTCAATAATGCATATTAATGCATCGTTTTCTGAAGTAGCGGATTATCTTACCAAGTAAATGAACACTAAACCTTTATAAGAATCCATGAATTTTTTATACAAATTTGTATGGTTATGTTAATTTACATATATCACTTTTACAGGCGTGAAACTGGATCTTCATCGGTTAGTCGTTCTTTGACTATTACCACTAATGATAGTAGTCGTATCAATAGTGATCTGTGGTTGAAAACCAAAGAATTCAAGACAATTGGAGATTTGCTCACATGTACAGAGGTATATTATAAATATACTTAATTTTTTATAAAGGTTTTACTCATTTAAATATTCTTGAAAGAACATTAATCTTTTTTACTATAATCATTTTTATTAGGTTGGCGTATACACCGTATTGGCAACCATGTCGGATGTGGATTCACATGCCACCTGGTACTATGATGGGTGTAGCAATATAAAGTGTGCTAAAGGCTTTGAAAAGAGCAGTAAAAACTGTCCTAAATGCAAGACAACTTATGGCAATGCTATCCCTAGGTAATTGACGGAATTGGTTTATATATATATATATATATATATATATATATATATATATATATATATATATATATATATATATATATATATATATATATATAAATTCAAATCAATAAGATTTATAATCATTATTTTCATTCTTACTAATTGAATACCTATTTTTTTTAGGTTCAAAATCAGGATCTTGGTCACTGATATGAATGATATAGATCTAGCTGAGACACACTTTGTTTTATTCGATGCGACAACATTTTCTTTGCTCGGAATGTCTGCTCCTGTAGTTCTCGCCGATGTCTCAGAGGTAGCTAATTTGTTGTCATTTTGTTATTAGCTATATTAATACTATATAATAGATGTAAAATAATGTTCACATAACATGATGTTCAACAGGGCCAACTACCTGAATCTTTTCGAAAAATGTTTTTGAAGATGCTTATTCAGGATTGATGTTGACCAAAGAACTGTAGATACTGATCAAGATAACGGACTTTCACAGTAAAGCAATTATCAGAGGATACAGATATCATCGCCCAATTTTTATCACTTCTAAATGCTAATGTAAGTAGAAACTTCATCACATTAGCTATAGACAAAATCTCAAATTCATAACCTTTAATTGTTTTAAACTTCAGGAGGTGGCTTCCAAATTTAATCATGGAATTGAAAATGCGACCAACTTGAAATACAATACTCAGGTAAATTTTTTTGTATCCTTAGTTTACTTTCTATTTTTCTACTTCACTTTCATTTTGAGAGTTTGCTTTTTATGATCATATTATTTTACGTTTTTCTTATATAGGATAAGCCTTTGGAATCTGTGGAGGACAATTCATCAACATCCATCACTCCACAAAAACGTTTGTTAGATACTATAGTACATAATTAAAGTTGGGTAGCAACTCATTATGATGAAAAGGTGAACCGAAAAAATCAAGTTATTCCACACAATTATATCTCTTCAATTATCAAGATTTAGTAGCTCAATATTTCAATAGCTGAAATTCTTCGTCATCCTGTGTATTGACTACATCATCAATCATTCAACAACAAAAAAAAAGTTTTTAGTCTACTATTACCATCACCAACATAGTGAAGAGCACGGGGATATTCAAAACCAACAGCTAACTCGGGAAAAAAATGCCGACTAACCTGCTGTAATAACCGGAATATTTATTTAATTATTATTTTCGGTTTTTGTTAAAAATAGTTAAATGATAATTAGAATTTTAAAGTAACTTAAAGAAGTGGGCCCAAGGAATTTGGATTGGCCCAAAATTTGTATTAGTAAACCCAACCCAATTAGGAATCAACCCAAGGTATAAATAAATGAGTTAGTCAACTTAGGAAATTCATTATTATCATAAACTCAAAAAAAAAAAAAGAGAAAAACAAAACCCTAGTTCTTCAATAGCCGCCGGCCGATCCTTGGAGGGGGGAGGAGAAAATTTTCCGGCCATTGTTTCGAAGATACAATCCGACCATTCTCAAGGTAATGCTAAATCCTACTCTCCAAAATTTATTTCATTGATTTTGGATTATTAAAACTTAATCTACGCATGATTTAAGAATATGAACATTAGGGTTTTGCATGCTAGTGAATTATGACAAAATTTTAAAGGATTTTGGAGTTGATCTAAATAGTATGAAAACTAAAATATAGTAATCTTGATACTAGTTTATTTTAAGATTGATTTTATAATCTTGAATTAAATTGATTTATATTATGCGATGTTTGGGGCATTGAACATATAAATCATTGAGGTTGAATTGGGTTTATCAAAAGAAGAAAAAATATGGATTTCCCCCAAGAACTAGTTTCGGCCGAATGGCCTAGATCATTGAAAATTTATTTTGTTGATTTAAATGATCTTTGTTAAGTGTATTGTGAATAATATTGATGTTTGGGAATCTAGAAAAATTTAAAGAACTAGAAAATTGATCAACTCAATGGATTATAGATCATGCATGTCTCGGCAATAGAGGTAAATTATGGGTGTTAAATTCGGTTTGAAGATGTTAAGAATTGGGACGAAAAGTCAGTGTTTCCGTTAAGTTTCTAACGGAAAGAAAACAAAAATCGTTAAAAGGATTGTTAACAAGTTAGAAAAGTAACTTGAGGAAATAGAATAAACACTTGGAAGACCTTAAAGTTAAAAAGTTAACAAGAAAGAATAAGATTAGAAATTCCAGTTAGTTTCCTAACAGAAAGGGACTAAACTGAAAAGAATTAAAGTTAGAAGGAATAAAAAGGAAACCTTTGAAGTTAGAGGGGCCTAAGTGATTAAGAAGAGAAACTTAGGGGACCTTATGAACAAAACCAAAGTCCAAGGACCTTTCAATAATTAAAAGAAAGTTGAAGGACTAATCTGCAATTAATCCAAAGTAGAAGGACTAAATTGCAATTGAATTAAAGTTGAAGGACTAACTTACAATTAATCCAAGGTTGAAGGACTAAATTGTAATTGAACTAAAGTTGAAGGACTAAATTGCAATTAACCCAAAGTTGAAGGACCAATTTGCAATTAACCCAAAGTTGAGGCACCAAATTGTAATTAACCCAAAGTTAGAGGACTTAATTGCAAGGCCAAAATACATTTACCCCCCCAAAGTATCCACCGAATCCCACTTTGCCCCCCAGCGCCAAATTTGTCCCACTTTGCCCCCCAAAGCTTCAATTTGTCCCACTTTCCCCCCCAGCTCCAGAATTTGCACCCCAGCACTAACGAATGTTAGAAAATTTAACAAAATAGGTAACGATTGGACTATTTTGTAATGCTTATTAGTTTTTAAGGGTCAAAATGCAAAATTTCAAATATTAAGTACTAAAAATTTATTTATTTTTCCAAATATTTAACATTATCTTAAATCTTAAATAATTAATAAGTCTTGAAACTAATACTAATTTTATGCTAATTTTTTTTTTTTAAAAAATATGAAATTATTTTTTCTAAATAAATGAAATTTATTTTTTTAATAAAACTAAAAATTAAGTCTGTTTTTTTTATTTTTTAAATAAAAATATTTAAAAGAATATTGTACTTTTTTCAACAAACAAAAAAATACAATATTTTTCTAAAATAAAAAAAAGGCTATAATGTTTTAATTTTTTTTTTAAATAAAATTCTTACAAAAATTACAATTTAAAAGTTTTATTTTATATTTTTTAAAATATAAATAAAACTTTACAATGTTTTTTTAGAAAAAAAATATTTATTTTTTTAAATATTTTTATTTAAAAAATAAAAAAACATACTTAATTTTTAGTTTTATTAAAAAAATAAATTTCATTTATTTAGAAAAAATAATTTCATATTTAAAAAAAAAAAATTAGCATAAAATTAGTATTAGTTTCAAGACTAATTAATTATTTATGATTTAAGATAATGTTAAATATTTGGAAAAATAAATAAATTTTTAGTACTTAATATTTGAAACTTTGCATTTTGACCCTTAAAAACTAATAAGCATTACAAAATAGTCCAATCGTTACCTATTCTGTTAAATTTTCTAACATTCGTTAGTGCTGGGGTGCAAAGTCTGGAGCTGGGGGAAAGTGGGACAAATTGAAGCTTTGGGGGGCAAAGTGGGACAAATTTGGCGCTGGGGGGCAAAGTGGGATTCGGTGGATACTTTGGGGGGGTAAATGTATTTTGGCCTAATTGCAATTATATCAAAGTTAAAGGACTGACTAGTAAATCAAAGTCAGAAACTTAAACGTAAAGAAAGAAGTAACGAAGTAAAGAAGTTAAAACGCATCTCTCAGTTAACTAAGTAAAAACAGTTAACAATGTAGAGAGTACTAAAGTAAATTACTCCGTGCCTTGTAGATTTGCACAGAAAGGAGATTGCGAGGAAAAGCAATTCAGGTAAGGGATTACGTTCCTTACAAGTATTTGAACTCCTGTTTATTGGAATTCGGTATTTCTTTCTAAAGACAGCTATCAGTATGGCATGATAGTATTTGAATGAACTCTGCGTTATTAAACGTTCCTTGAAATAATCTATACTTAGTGATGTCCCCATCGATCTACTAAGTATCGAAGTTTGAAACTTGTATCACATACTTGTACCATGGTATGTTCTAATTTTAACTTGTAAGTTAACTACTTACTTGTTAAGGCATCCAATGTCCAGTTAGAAAAGACATTGACGGACAGTCCAGTTAGAAAAGACTCGTCCTTAAACTAGGGATTGCATGAGTGATCACATGCCTTCTCTCAGGAATTGTCTGATTACAAGGATGATTCTAGACCCCGAGCATATGTGTGTGGATACCATATATGTTTCGACCCACACTATTGGCTGAAGAAGCTAGGTGTACAAATTGTACCTTTGGCATTGAGGTTATAATGTACGTTACCAAGGAATTGACGGAAACTTGAATGAATCCCATTGGATTGTAGTGCCATAATCCTTTGAAAGTAAAATCTTAAAAGTAATAAGACTGTATTGTTCTGCAGCCTTGAATCCAAAAGTAACTGAACCTATCTTTGTAAAGTTATTCATAGTATTCGTTCTGGTCGTCTCTCCTTAGTAACCGGAGAGGCCACGTATGAACTTACTGAGCATTCGTTCGCTCATCCCTTCTCTATAAACTTTGTTTTCAGGATATAAGTAGAAGGACAAGACAAGGAAAGCAGCCGTAGGAAGACACGGTGGATTGAAGACTCTTAATTTAGTAGTTTTAAGTACGTTATTTATTGATGTACGTTGAAGTACACTGATGGTTAGGGTTGTTACCTACCAAGACATGTTAAGTTACGCTTCCGCTATTGTTTTGAATTTATGGTTAAATAAGGGGCCGTTGTGAACCCTAAATTGAAGTATTTATTATTGTTATTTATTGATATTAAATGCCATTAAATGCTCAAGATACATTAAGAAAATTCGGGGTGTTACAGTTGGTATCAGAGCAATGGCTTTAGGTCTTATGGGAGAAAACTAGAAGTTAGGACTAATGGGAGAACTTAGTACTTGACTTAAATAAGATCTTACTTGAGGAAGTTCAAGTGATAAAGTCTAACTCTAGGAATGATACTAAGAGTGTACATAAAGTATGAAAATACTTGGGAAAATAGGAATCTCTTCATTGTATGACTATTGCATTCTATTAATATGTTATAATGGAATCTTGGGGTTATGTACTAATTAAGTTTACTATTGGTGTGTGTAGGATCATGCCGAGGAGACCCATGAAGTCAGTAAGGTACAGTGCTACTCTAAGGGAAGAAATAGAAGCTAAAGAAGAGATTATTAAGCAGCTAACTAAGGAACTCCGCTCAGCTAAAAGAGAGCTTAGGAAGGAGACTCGAGGAGTTGGCAGTCTACAAAATGTCATCAGAGAACGCGATGAGGATATGATGTATGTGGAAGGAAAGTTAGCAGTACAGCTGAAGAAGGTCCAAAGCCTAGAAAGCCATGTGGTTAGAGCTAACCGCGAATGGAATCGAATCAGTGTACAACTGGTGGAGGAGATAGAACAAAACAATGAACTGAAAAAGAAGATAGATGAACAAGAAGCTTATGAGGAAGAGCTTAGGACTTCAGGCTATCAGATTTGGGCTGAGAAGTTAGAATTGCAAGAGAAATATGACCAACTTGCAGCAGAACACGCACACTGTGGGAAGTGATGCAATTAATGACAGATAGTTATAAGAATAGATTCTTTTACCTTATTATTAGTGGAGTAATATAGTTAGAAATTTTGTCATGTCAAAGTTGAATTTTGGGTGTATTTTGGGATGTTTAAATCTCACACCTTAGTTGAATAAAATTAATTATTTTTTTTTACTATTGTTGTGTAAACAAAAGTTAACTTGTCGAGAAAAGACAAGGGAAAGCATCGGAGTGATTTGAAATAATCTCCGTAACCATGGTACGAAGTAAGACGACCATTGGAATAAGTTAAAGCTAGTTAAGTAATAAAAACTAGTGAAGTAAAGAAATAATAAACAACCAAGTAAAACGGTTGTAAATTATGAAGTATGAAAACTCCTGAACCGGAGAAGAAAGGTTAAGTAAACTAACCACATCTGAATAATGGTCTAGTACAAAAGACCTAAGAACACGATTCAAAACTAACAAGTACCCGTTAGTAAAAGAATAAGTTAAGTATACCATGAATACTGCACGTATTTTGTAATGATGAATATTGCTAGAGCACGAACCTGTTCTAAAGTAAAAGTAAATCTGCAGATGAATACCAGAAGCGGAACTAACAGGAACGGTGAGGGAAATGACAACACCGGTAATGCGGGAGGACAGTTGGATCCGGCCCTGGTAAACCTGTTGCAGACACTATCGCAGACAGTAGCTGGGATAGGTCAAACTGTTGCTGGAATTGCTCAACCACCACCACAAGCTCCATTACGTGATCCGTTGGAGCTATTCCAAAGGAGGAATCCGGACTCATTCTCGGACACTGCTAAAGAGAAACCTGAGGACTGGATTAAGAGCACTGAAAGAATATTCGAGACTCTGAACTGTACTGAGGAGCAGAAGGTAGTATTTGCGACCTTTATGTTGAAAGGTAAGGCTCAGACATGGTGGGAAGCGGAAAAGCGAGCTGCTGTGGCTCGTGGTGATGCAGCCTTTACTTGGACCAGATTTAAGGCTATTTTCAACGAAAAGTATTATCCCGCAAGCACGAGGAATGCTAAGATAACGGAATTCCTGACTTTGGTACAAGGGAGTATGACTGTAGCAGAGTATGGTGAGAGGTTCACTGACTTACTAGAATTTGCGCCAAGATTCTTCGATACGGAAGAACAGAAGGCAAGAAAGTTTGAAGCGGGATTAAGTGATAGAGTTCGGTACCGAATCACACCGCTGGCTCTGCCTACGTACTCAGCGGTATTGGATAGGGCCAAGATAGTAGAACGGGAGTCGGATAACTACCGTAATCGACGGGAAGAGAAAGGCAAGGCAGTGACTGAAAGATCGGAAGGAAACAAGGGTGGTAAGGACCACAACAATAATAAGAGGAAAGCAGTGGATGACAGTCGAGACAAGGGCAGTCATAGGAACAAACACTCCAACAACGGCCATGGTGGGAATGGTCGAACTTTAATGACAACAAGCGTGAGTGGAACAAGGGCAAGGGCCAAGGTTTCATCAGTTATGATAAGTGCACTATTTGTGATGGAGCGCACAAGTCAGAGGTTTGCTGGTATAAGGAACGGCAGTGTCACAACTGTAAGAAGGTGGGACATCCGAAGTGGAAGTGCCCAGAACCTAAAAGGATGAACCGGCTGCGGGAAATAAAGACAACGGGGGAGGAAATGGTGGAGGCCGTGGCAGGGTGTACACCATGACCGCCAAAGCAGCTGGAGTTAATGCCGATCTTGTGGCAGGTACGATACAATTAAATTCCCGCGATGTTTATGTGTTAGTAGATACTGGCGCTACTCATTCAGTAGTTAGTAATGTTGTGGCAAAGAAGTTAAAACTACACCCAGAAAATTTAGAGATACCTTTAGTAATAGATACTCCTACTAAGGACGCTATCCCCATTACTACCTGTTATAGAAACTGCACTTTAGGGATAGGAGGCACGAATGTAAATATCGACCTCATTGAACTAGACATGTCAGAATTCGACATAATCCTGGGAATGGATTGGTTGGCTTTGCATCAAGCCAAAGTGGACTGTCAAAAGAAATAATGACGTTCCTAGGAGAGGAAGGTAAAGAGTACAGATTTGTGGGTTCAAGGCCGAGGAAAGGATAGGCTTAATTTCGGTGATGAAGGCCCGTAAAATGTTGAGGAAAGGATGTGTAGGATTTCTGGCACACATAGGTGAAACAGAAGAAAAAGGAGTAACGTTAGAGTCGCTTGAAGTCGTGAATAAATTTCAAGACGTATTTCCTGAGGATTTACCTGGTATACCACCAGTGAGGGAGGTAGAGTTTTCCATTGATTTAGTACCAGAAACCACACCTATATCGAGAGCACCGTATAGGATGGCTCCAACAGAGTTGAAAGAACTAAAGGAGCAGTTACAAGAATTGTTGGACAAGGGATTGATTAGGCCAAGTGTATCACCATGGGGTGCACCAGTACTATTTGTGAAGAAGAAAGACGGGTCTATGAGACTGTGTATTGACTATAGAGAATTGAATAAGGTAACGGTTAGGAATCAATACCCGTTGCCGAGAATTGATGACTTGTTTGATCAATTGAGGGGAGCATGCTACTTTTCGAAGATTGATCTTAGATCCGGATACCATCAGCTGAGAGTCAAGGATGTGGACGTGGCGAAGACCGCGTTTAGGACGAGGTATGGACATTATGAGTTTGTCGTGATGCCATTTGGATTAACGAACGCACCAGCCGCATTCATGGAGTTGATGAATAGAATATTTCAAGAGTACCTAGACAAATGCGTGATAGTATTCATTGATGATATTTTGGTGTACTCGAAGACAAAGGAGGAGCATGCTGAACATTTGAGGATAGTACTAGAAATTTTGAGGAGACAGAAATTGTATGCAAAATTTAAGAAATGTGAATTCTGGTTGGAGAAAGTAGCATTTTTGGGGCACGTAGTGTCGAAAGAAGGAATTTCTGTGGATCCAACAAAGGTAGAAGCAATAATGGATTGGGAAAGGCCTACGACGGTAACCGAAATAAGAAGTTTCTTAGGTTTAGCTGGTTACTATAGAAGGTTCGTAGAGGGATTTTCGAAGTTATCTGGACCATTGACGAAGCTGACGCAGAAGGCAGCTAAGTGTTGTTTGGTCAGAGGAATGTGAACGAAGTTTCCAAGAGTTAAATAATAGACTGGTATCTGCACCAGTATTAACACTACCAACGGGGACGGAAGGTTTTGTTATCTACAGTGATGCGTCGTTGAAAGGACTAGGCTGTGTACTGATGCAAAATGGGAAGGTGATAGCTTATGCATCTAGGCAGTTGAAAGTGCATGAAGGAACACCCGACCCATGATCTGGAGTTAGCAGCGGTAGTGTTTGCATTGAAAATTTGGAGACATTATCTGTATGGCGTGAAATGCCAGATTTTTACGGATCATAAGAGCCTCAAATACATCTTCACGCAGAAGGAATTGAATATGAGACAACGGAGGTGGTTAGAACTTCTCAAGGATTACGACTGTGAAATATTGTATCATCCTGGGAAAGCCAACAAGGTGGCAGATGCCTTGAGTAGGAAGAATCACGGAATGTTGGCAACGTTGATCTCTAAGGGGGTAAGCATATGGAAGGATGTCAAGGAGATGAACTTGATAGTAAAAGTGAACGGGTATTTGGCTCAACTGACGTTACAACCTGCATTGTTAGGCAGAATTAAAGAGGCACAAGAATTAGACGAGGAGAGAGAAGCCCTAATCGGGAAAGGGCAAGCAAAAGATCTTTATATGGGTGAAGATGGAATTCTGAGATACCAAAAGAGAGTGTGGGTGCCAAGCCATGATGAGATCAAGAGAGAGATACTAAGAGAAGCTCATTGCTCGAAGTTCTCTGTACATCCGGGAAGTACTAAAATGTATAGGGATTTAAAGGAAGCATATTGGTGGAATAACATGAAGAATGACGTGGCAGAGTATGTGCATAGATGCCTGACGTGCCAACAAGTTAAGAGTGAACATCAGAAGCCAGCAGGGTTTACTGCAGTCATTACCAATTCCCGAATGGAAGTGGGAGAATATTGCTATGGATTTCGTAAGTGGGTTGCCAAAGACGGTAGGGAAGTATGATGCTATATGGGTTATAGTAGATCGATTGACTAAGACAGCACATTTTCTGGCAATCAAGAAGACTGATTCGTTGGAGAAGTTGGCCAAGTTGTACATCGACGAGATAGTAAGGTTACATGGAATCCCGGTCACAATTGTGTCTGATCGAGATGCTAGGTTCACTTCGAAGTTCTGGAATAGCCTACAAGAAGCATTGGGAATAGAGTTGACCATGAGCACGTCGTTTCACCCACAGACAGATGGGCAGTCGGAAAGGACTATCCAGACGTTGGAAGACATGCTGAGGGCTACTTCGTTAGATTGGCCAAACGCATGGGACGAACACTTACCATTAGTAGAATTCGCATACAACAACAGCTTTCACGCAAGCATTGGGATGGCTCCATATGAAGCGTTGTATGGGAGAAAGTGTAGATCACCGGCGTGTTGGGACGAAGTCGGTGAAAGGAAGTTAAGTGGACGGAGCTCGTACAAGTCACGGCAGATAAAGTACAACAGATCCGGAAGTGGCTACAGACTGCGCAAAGTAGGCAGAAATCTTACGCAGACAACAGAAGGCGAGAACTGGAATTTCAGCCAGGGGATCGAGTATTCCTAAAGATATCGCCTACGAAGGGAGTTATGCGTTTTGGGATTAAGGGAAAGTTAAGTCCACGATATGTGGGACCGTTCGAAATTCTTGATAAGATCGGGGAAGTGGCTTATCGATTGGCGTTACCGCCGGTATTAGCTGGAGTGCATAATGTGTTCCATGTCTCCATGCTAAGGAAGTATATTCATGATCCGAGTCATGTGATTGAATACAAGCAGTTAAGAGTTCGGGCAGATTTGACGTACGATGAACGACCAATCAAGATCGTCGACAAAAAAGACGAGGTCATAAGAAAGCGTACGGTTCCCTATGTAAAAGTGCAATGGAGCAATCACTCAGAAAGAGAAGCGACATGGGTACAAGAAAGTGAAATGCGCGAATTGTACCCGGACATCTTCTCGGATTAAGAATTGTCAAGTTTGAGGACAAACTTTTTTAAGGGGGTAAGAATGTAATAACCGGAATATTTATTTAATTATTATTTTTGGTTTTTGTTAAAATAGTTAAATGATAATTAGAATTTTAAAGTAACTTAAAGAAGTGGGCCCAAGGAATTTGGATTGGCCCAAAATTTGTATTAGTAAACCCAACCCAATTAAGAATCAACCCAAGGTATAAATAAATGAGTTAGTCAACTTAGGAAATTCATTATTATCATAAACTCAAAAAAAAAAAAGAGAAAAAACAAACCATAGTTCTTCAATAGGCGCCGGCCGATCCTTGGAGGGGGGAGGAGAAAATTTTCCGGCCATTGTTTCGAAGATACAATCCGATCATTCTCAAGGTAATGCTAAATCCTACTCTCCAAAATTTATTTCATTGATTTTGGATTATTAAAACTTAATCTACGCATGATTTAAGAATATGAACATTAGGGTTTTGCATGCTAGTGAATTATGACAAAATTTTAAAGGATTTTGGAGTTGATCTAAATAGTATGAAAACTAAAATATAGTAATCTTGATACTAGTTTATTTTAAGATTGATTTATAATCTTGAATTAAATTGATTTATATATGCGATGTTTGGGGCATTGAACATATAAATCATTGAGGTTGAATTGGGTTTATCAAAAGAAGAAAAAATATGGATTTCCCCCAAGAACTAGTTTCGGCCGAATGGCCTAGATCATTGAAAATTTATTTTGTTGATTTAAATGATCTTTGTTAAGTGTATTGTGAATAATATTGATGTTTGGGAATCTAGAAAAATTTAAAGAACTAGAAAATTGATCAACTCAATGGATTATAGATCATGCATGTCTCGGCAATAGAGGTAAATTATGGGTGTTAAATTCGGTTTGAAGATGTTAAGAATTGGGACGAAAAAGTCAGTGTTTCCGTAAGTTTCTAACGGAAAGAAAACAAAAATGTTAAAAGGATTGTTAACAAGTTATAAAAGTAACTTGAGGAAAATAGAATAAACACTTGGAAGACCTTAAAGTTAAAAAGTTAACAAGAAAGAATAAGATTAGAAATTCCAGTTAGTTTCCTAACAGAAAGGGACTAAACTGAAAAGAATTAAAGTTAGAAGGAATAAAAAGGAAACCTTTGAAGTTAGAGGGGCCTAAGTGATTAAGAAGAGAAACTTAGGGGACCTTATGAACAAAAACAAAGTCCAAGGACCTTTCAATAATTAAAAGAAAGTTGAAGGACTAATCTGCAAATTAATCCAAAGTAGAAGGACTAAATTGCAATTGAATTAAAGTGAAGGACTAACTTACAATTATCCAAGGTTGAAGGACTAAATTGTAATTGAACTAAAGTTGAAGGACTAAATTGCAATTAACCCAAAGTTGAAGGCCCAATTTGCAATTAACCAAAGTTGAGGCACCAAATTGTAATTAAACCAAAGTTAGAGGACTTAATTGCAAGGCCAAAATACATTTACCCCCCAAAGTATCCACCGAATCCCACTTTGCCCCCCAGCGCCAAATTTGTCCCACTTTGCCCCCCAAAGCTTCAATTTGTCCCACTCCCCCCCAGCTCCAGAATTTGCACCCCAGCACTAACGAATGTTTAGAAAATTAACAAAATAGGTAACGATTGGACTATTTTGTAATGCTTATTAGTTTTTAAGGGTCAAAATGCAAAAATTTCAAATATTAAGTACTAAAAATTTATTTATTTTTCCAAATATTTAAACATTATCTAAATCTTAAATAATTAATAAGTCTTGAAAACTAATACTAATTTTATGCTAATTTTTTTTTTTTAAAAAATATGAAATTATTTTTTCTAAATAAATGAAATTTATTTTTTTAATAAAACTAAAAATTAAGTCTGTTTTTTTTATTTTTTAAATAAAAATATTTAAAAGAATATTGTACTTTTTCAACAAAACAAAAAAATACAATATTTTTCTAAAATAAAAAAAAGGCTATAATGTTTTATTTTTTTTAAATAAAATTCTTCTTACAAAAATTACAATTTAAAAGTTTTATTTTATATTTTTTAAAAATATAAATAAAACTTTACAATGTTTTTTAGAAAAAAAAAATATTTATTTTTTTAAATATTTTTATTTAAAAAATAAAAAAACATACTTAATTTTTAGTTTTATTAAAAAATAAATTTCATTTATTTAGAAAAAATAATTTCATATTTAAAAAAAAAAAAATAGCATAAAAATTAGTATTAGTTTCAAGACTAATTAAATTATTTATGATTTAAGATAATGTTAAATATTTGGAAAAAAATAAATAAATTTTTAGTACTTAATATTTGAAACTTTGCATTTTGACCCTAAAAACTAATAAGCATTACAAAATAGTCCAATCGTTACCTATTCTGTTAAATTTCTAACATCGTTAGTGCTGGGGTGCAAAGTCTGGAGCTGGGGGAAAGTGGGACAAATTGAAGCTTTGGGGGGCAAAGTGGGACAAATTTGGCGCTGGGGGGCAAAGTGGGATTCGGTGGATACTTTGGGGGGGTAAATGTATTTTGGCCTAATTGCAATTATATCAAAGTTAAAGGACTGACTAGTAAATCAAAGTCAGAAACTTAAACGTAAAGAAAGAAAGTAACGAAGTAAAGAAGTTAAAACGCAATCTCTCAGTTAACTAAGTAAAAAAACAGTTAACAATGTAGAGAGTACTAAAGTAAATTACTCCGTGCCTTGTAGATTTGCACAGAAAGGAGATTGCGAGAAAAGCAATTCAGGTAAGGGATTACGTTCCTTACAAGTATTTGAACTCCTGTTTATTGGAATTCGGTATTTCTTTCTAAAGACAGCTATCAGTATGGCATGATAGTATTTGAATGAACTCTGCGTTATTAAACGTTCCTTGAAATAATCTATACTTAGTGATGTCCCCATCGATCTATAAGTATCGAAGTTTGAAACTTGTATCACATACTTGTACCATGGTATGTTCTAATTTTAACTTGTAAGTTAACTACTTACTTGTTAAGGCATCCAATGTCCAGTTAGAAAAGACATTGACGGACAGTCCAGTTAGAAAAGACTCGTCCTTAAACTAGGGATTGCATGAGTGATCACATGCTTCTCTCAGGAATTGTCTGATTACAAGGATGATTCTAGACCCCGAGCATATGTGTGTGGATACGCATATATGTTTTGACCCACACTATTGGCTGAAGAAGCTAGGTGTACAAATTGTACCTTTGCATTGAGGTTATAATGTACGTTACCAAGGAATTGACGGAAACTTGAATGAATCCCATTGGATTGTAGTGCCATAATCCTTTGAAAGTAAAATCTTAAAAGTAATAAGACTGTATTGTTCTGCAGCCTTGAAATCCAAAAGTAACTGAACCTATCTTTGTAAAGTTATTCTAGATTCGTTCTGGTCGTCTCTCCTTAGTAACAGAGAGAGGCCACGTATGAACTACTGAGCATTCGTTCGCTCATCCCTTCTCTATAAACTTTGTTTTCAGGATATAAGTAGAAGGACAAGACAAGGAAAAGCAGCCGTAGGAAGACACGGTGGATTGAAGACTCTTAATTTAGTAGTTTTAAGTACGTTATTTATTGATGTACGTTGAAGTACACTGATGGTTAGGGTTGTTACCTACCAAGACATGTTAAGTTACGCTTCCGCTATTGTTTTGAATTTATGGTTAAATAAGGGGCCGTTGTGAACCCTAAATTGAAGTATTTATTATTGTTATTTATTGATATTAAATGCCATTAAATGCTCAAGATACATTAAGAAAATTCGGGGTGTTACACCTGCACATTAAGAAATTACAGAAATATACAGTTACAGAACATAATTAAGAGTCTTTTCTTGCTGCACACAGAAAAGTGAAGTCAACACTTACATCAATGACCATTTTATCTATTTCACATATTTCGATCAACTCTACATACAGAGCTGTGGCGAGCAATCTCCCTAAGAACTCCACCATCTCCGCCACCTACGACCAAAACCTACATAGAGAAAACTGAGTCATTTAAGACAGGGGAAAGGGAAGGGAAGGGCATTTGTAATAGCATGAATGTATGAAAAAGAACAATATCACAATTAAGTTTGGGGGTAAATTTAGCTAAACATCTAAATCCCTTAAATACTTAGGGATTTAAATTTGAGATTGAGAGTAGAGACAATTGAAAGGAATTGAGAAAGGAGGTACCTGTTAGAAGCGGTGAAGATGACTGCTCTGTGGTTTGGCGCTGAGTTGATCGAACTCTGTCACTCCGACACTCAATCCCAAATACGCTGCCGTTGAAATCCCAGTCTAGGTCTCTGTAACAATTTGAACGTGATTGTGTAAGGGTTATACCGTTAGAGTAGAAATTGAGGGGGTTAATTGACACTTCCCTCTCATACCAATTAGGCCCTTTAAAAAGTTTCAAATTATAGCTTTAACCCCATTTAAAAACTTTCAGTTGACCACCTCAAACCCCTACATATAACGCCGTTAATTTCACAAAACCTACCTAGTATTTATAAAAAATAAAAAATAAAAATAAAATAAATATAAGGGTGCAAAGTGTTATTTTTGAAAGATAGATGTGCAAAGTATTAATATGAGCTATGTTAAATTTTTTAAATTTGTGACTTTCAAAATAGACCTTCCCTTTTCCTTTTAGTTTGCCGCTGGATAGTTTTCTTTTTCACAATCAGGCTGTGCGGTGAGTTGAGAGAGCGAGGGCGAGATTCACGAGTCTTGCGTCTCACACAGACGATCATGCCGCAGCGGACAGCGGCGCAACCATGAAGCCACCATCGTTACTGCTGAACAGGTTAATCTTAAATTAAAATCCTACCCAATTCACTTCTCCCTGTAAAAATCATTTCTTGGTAATTTTTTTAATTGGGGATTTTGGGTAAATCTGTTTGGGGAAAGAAAAAATGTGGTGGGAGAGGTTGCAGGTACATGGGGAAGGAGGGCAAGGAACTTGTAGTGGATTTTTTTGATGGGTGAATTCAGATTTTGATTGATTTTGAACAAATTTTGTTGATTGGGTTTGTTTGAACTATTTTACGGATTTGTTTGATTGAATGCATATGATTTATTGCAAGTGTGTTTGTGTGTAGATTTGGTATGTAATCTATATTAAAGATAGTACCCCAAAAGATTTTTAGTACAATGAAAATGAGAAGACATCACTTGTGTGATTAGGCACAATATACAATTAAAAGATTTGGTATGTAATCTATATTAAAGATAGTACCCCAAGTATCTGTCCAAGTGTCTATGTATGTTTTACTGTCTCAACTTCCTTTCTTGGGTTTATATGCTTGTTGGAATAATCAAATTGTTTTCAATTTTAGTTCATCTAATAATAACAATTAGAATTTCTAATGACTTTTTTGCTTCCTTTTGTGACTCTAATACAGTTAGAATTTGATTTCAGGATGAGGGGGAGATCAAACGAAAGAGAAGGAAGCAATCCAACAAGGAGTCTGCTCGCAGATTTAGATTGCGCAAGCAGGTTAGGATTTCACCCTTTAAATATCTTACTCTCTCCGTCCCAAAATGATCTTCACATAATTAGTACATTAGAGACCCAAAAAAACTGTTGTTTGTAAATGAAGTGAGGCACTTCATCAAGTATTGTTAACCATATACAGAAAAAACAGGCACACCCTCAAGAAAATTAATGGTTTTCAGCAGCTTTGTAGAACTCCCATCTGCCCCTAACTTTTTGAGTGCTTAGAAACATGAGGAAGTAGTTCCTGAAAGTTGTAGTAACACAAGCATTACTTAAGGATACGATAAAATCAATTCCATACAGATCAATGGAAAATAGTTATCAACTTTTCCAAAATCTAGCATGTTTGAATTGAGCTAATATGTAATTACCTCAGAATAGCGAATGTGATCAGGTTGCACATTAGAAGCTTTCACAATGATTTCCCACTTGGCATCAGCTGTTGATGTCCTCTGAGCCTGTTTCTTGGGAAATGGATTCCTCAATGTAACTGTACGCCACAACCAAGATTCAGAGGGCGATTTGGGTAAAGGCAGTGCAAGTAGAGGAGATTTCAGAGTCCTAGAAACAATGATTCCTCTTTGATCATCATCTTCCTTGACTGTGTCATCTACGAAGGTACTTTGAGAAGGAAATGTAGGTTAATTTAATTTTCCTTATGAAATTAATATACACCAAAATTTTTATTAGGATCTCTAACCTAAACTTAATTATACTGCAATTAGTGTTTTTTTTTTTTATTATTTATTTATTAAGGCACTCCAGGTGTTTGTATATTTGCCTAACTCAAAGGACACTGTATTTACTCCACCTATATAATAGGCTTAAAATTTTGATAATACTAAAAAATAACGAAATACCAGATGAAATACCGTGGTACCAAATAAAACCAATACCAAACTATAAATCAAATAACTATCCATGACTGATGTATAACTTTGGTTCAAAATTAAAAAAGCAAAAAGTACTAAAAGAAATATTGTTCAATCTTAACTAACCAAAATAAAACATAAACCCCAGAAGTGATTCATCTCCATAATCTATTTCTCCTGCTTAAAATACCAAATGAAATACCATAGTTCAAAATAAAATTTTCGTTCAACATCATCCTCTTTCTAGCCACAATAGTTTAAACTGGAAAAAAAGAAGAAGATATAATCGAGTGAAAAAAGTTGACAGACTGAATACGATGCTAATCAATCCTTGTTTCCTATTTATCCAATTTCTCTTGTTTAATTTGCTTGATTCCCATCGTAACAGACAATTGTACCTCTTCATCATAGGGGGTAGTATCTAACAAACGTTTTTGTGGAGTGATGGATGTTGATGAAATGTCCTCCACAGATTCCAAAAGCTTATCCTATATAAGAAAAACGTAAAATAACATGATCATAAAAAGCAAACTCTCAAAATGAAAGTGAAGTAGAAAAATAGAAAGTAAACTAAGGATACAAAAAAATTTACCTGAGTATTGCATTTCAAGTTGGTCGCATTTTCAATTCCATGATTAAATTTGGAAGCCACCTCCTGAAAGTAAACTAAGGATACAAAAAAATTTACTGAGTATTGGCTTCAAGTTGGTCGCATTTTCAATTCCATGATTAAATTTGGAAGCCACCTCCTGAAAGTAAACTAAGGATACAAAAAATTTACCTGAGTATTGCATTTCAAGTTGGTCGCATTTTCAATTCCATGATTAAATTTGGAAGCCACCTCCTGAAGTTTAAAACAATTAAAGGTTATGAATTTGAGATTTTGTCTGTAGCTAATGTGATGAAGTTTCTACTTACATTAGCATTTAGAAGTGATAAAAATTGGCGATGATATCTGTATCCTCTGATAATGCTTTACTGTGAAAGTCCGTTTATCTTGATCAGTATCTTACAGTTTCTTGGTCAACATCAATCTGAATAAGCATCTTCAAAAACATTTTTTCGAAAAGATTCAGTAGTTGGCCCTGTTGAACATCATGTTATGTTAACATTATTTACATCTATTATATAGTATTAATAGATAATAACAAAATGACAACAAATTAGCTACCTCTGAGACATCGGCTAGAACCTACAGGAGCAGACATTCCGAGCAAAGAAGATGCTGTCGCATCGAATAAAACAAAGTGTGTCTCAGCTAGATCTATACATTCATATCAGTGACCAAGATCCTTA